>OZ024918.1:28701710-28758641 GCA_964017125.1 Flabesymbios commensalis | reverse complement strand
ATCTGCAATATTTTTTTTCACACTCTGCCTCAAGCAAAATATATATTTTAAAAAAATTAAGGGTCATAAAATATTTATTTACAACATGTCATTCAGACAATTATTTATTTCACGAAAATGCAGCCTGAAATATATATTTCAAAATACGTATACTCCAACACCTTACACGTATACTCCACCTCCACCCCCCCCCCCCCCCATGGAGATTAAATGGTGGCCCCCGGACCTGTTTACAAACAGACTGAACCTGTTGAAGTTGCTCAAAGGGACAAACTGGGGCGCCAGACCATATACCATCTTAAAAGCCTACAAGTGCTTTATACGCCCTGTCCTTGAATATGGTTCACTGATAACTGGAGCTTTAAGGGAATCACAAGTGAAGGAAATGCAGATCTTTCAAAACAAGTGCCTGAGACTAGCACTTGGTGTAACCTACCTGGACAGAATGAGAACAATAGATCTGCATGACCTCACTAACGTCCCTATGATCAAAACTAGGATGACAACACTGGCGGTTAAAACATTTAGATCACTTGAAAACACACAGTGTTTCAAGGATCTGGTGTTGAATCATGAGATCGTTCAAAAACGATCAGGCTCTAATACAATTCTGGATCAATTGCTGGCTGCAATCCAGGCTGACGCTTAATCACGGTTGACGGTTGACGGTTGACGATTGACGGATAACGGTTGAGCTCCTGTTCCCACATAGAACAGGGGCTCTGGGGGCGCCGTTCTGTGTGACATACCAAAAGCAGGGAGTTCCCTATCACTCCACTGCATGAGACAAGAACACGGTTGACGGTTGACGGTTGACGGATATCGGTTGAACTCCTGAACTCCTGTTCCCACAGAGAGCAGGGGCTCTGAAAGGAGCCGTTTTGTGAGACACATAAGGCAGTGGGCTTTCAATCATAGCACTGAAGGAGACGGATTCTGGTCTTAAGCAATGAGCTCTCTATCATTACATTGCTAGCTTGGGTGATGGCACGGCGGACACGGATGGTTGGCTGACGATGACGGTTCATGATGGTGGTTTCAAACACACTGCTCAGAAAGCGGAGCACATTTCAAAGGGTCAGTCCTTGCCCTTACTCTGGTGGCTGGTCGCCTCTTCCCTGGTTCCTTGTCTCCTGGACTTCTTCTTGCCATTGCTTGTACAATCATCTACCTCACCAGGTGAAAAGAGAGAGGCACTATAAGGTTTATACCAGAACTAGTGCATAATCTCGCGTCAGCCCTCGCGCTGCGCGCTCCTCTACTGTTTACAAACACTCGAGGGAAAAGTTGAACCAGTACAGGCTAAATCGCTTCGAACGCCAAAATTACGCAATGACAGGAAGGCCCCATGGATTGTGCGGATTTCCGCATGGCATCACACAATGACACACAAGCAGCGTTGAGACAATGTTGCACTAATGCTGGGCCATCGCCTGTGACGTAGGGTCAACAGTGAGCCAGCATCGGTTCAACACCTCGTTGTGTTTTCTGGGAAGTGACAATGTATAATTTTGCCACTAATGTCACTTACTCATTAACTATTCCTGGTAGGCCAACGAAACGGGGCGCAAATCAAAAGGCAGTATCTGCTTACTTTACAAGTGCCTTTTTGCCTTTGCAGAGCAGAATTGTAATTAACCCTTGAGATAGACTATGCAGATTTTTCAATTATTTTAATTTTAATTTACAAAGCTGCTGTTGCGAAGAAAACTGTCCTATGAAAATGAAAAATTCGAAAATGTTGTTGTTGTTTTAAATAATTGTAAGCATTAGGCCTATATTCGAGCGACAAAGTCAAGTGGGGATACTTTAGCAGGCAAAAGGTTAAAGGTTATTTACTATGATTAATGGGCGCAACGCGCGACTACAACTTTCCCGCGTTATTGCGGGTAAAGTCTCCTCAAACACACAGGCCTGCTCAATACAGCGTGATGGCAGATGCCTATCGCGACTCAAATTCGCGCCAAAACATTCGCCATTGTGCATAGATCATTACAAATTATTGTAAATCATTAATTAGGCCTAAATAATTTTAATACATTAAGTGTGACATGACACTACGAAATCGGGCGGAATGCAGACATTTATATTTTCCTGTTCATTTTGTTACACATTTTGTGAAATGTGGTCGAATACCACCGGAGTTATACACTAATTTATCATTGAGTGTCATGGTACACGCATACACACACTGGCGACACGTGTGTACCGGAGTTACTTACAACCCAAATAAAACATATTAAGTGCATTTTGAATGAAAGATGGAAGTTTCCAGTAAATTATTCTCAATATATCGTCCCCTTGGATATGAAAGGGTGTATCTGCCACTTTGCAAAGTGGCAGATACACCCTTTCATATCTAAGGGGATGATATAGCAACATGTTAGCACATGCTAGTGCTGCAGCCTTTCATATTTGAAATGATATGATATTTTCGAAAGCAATAATTTCGCATGCACCTACCTCAAAATAATTAATCATCCCCTGAAGATTAACTAAGAAATGTATTTATTGTAAAACTGATTAGGCTATTCTAAACTGCAACTCTTCAGCAAAAGTATTTCCAAGAACGTGACAAATATACATCGTGCGAAAGATTCTGCACTCCGAAATAATACACATTAGAAAAATGCAACCTTAGGTGAATCATTTCTTAGTTTTTTTCTCCAATGAAAATATAAATTTGACGCAAATTGCTTGTATCTTAAAAATCGAAGAATAAATGACAATTGTTAAATCATTGTAGAAGTAGGCTGACTGCACAGCCGTTTTTAGGTTTTCTCTTTATCCTTTAAAAATACAATATTAGTAAGGAAAATGTGCATTAAATTTGCAAAATTGACATACATGTATTTTGGTTCAAATTGTACAAATCTAAGTATTTTTTGCGCACTTTAAGTTGTAGCAAAACACATGTGCACTTCAAGTGTGTAAAAAAATTAGAATGTATGGCTTCTAATGTAACGCTTTAACCCTTATCCTGCTAAGTACATTTATTAAATTTTCAACCACTTGATGCTATGCCTCGCTACCGCGATCCACAACCTCAAGTATAGTGAAAATTACTCATATTTGTTGAATTTGAAACCAAACATTTACAAATCTTGATGTTTACCCGATAAGAGTGAATTAATCGGCTAAAAAAAATATATTAAAAACGACTTTTGTCATTATTAGCAGTCAAAGGGTTAACAGTTTAAGGGTTGGCACTTACTTTTTATTCACTTACCAATTTTAAATGACAGAAGTTGTTCATAAAAAAGCAGGACAGCCATATATAGCAAGCAGCAGTGATTACTTTCTTGGAGAGTGTACAGCAGCTCTGCAAAGCCAAAAGGCAGTATCTGCGTACTTGTAAAGTAAGCAGATACTGCATGCCTTTTGGTTTGGCATAATGTTTATAACCATTTAGATCGCTGCTGAAATTTACACGGTCGTCGACCCATTGATGGACCAATGCTAGTATATCGTCTAAGACATTGGCCCAGCATTGGATCGATGTTTCGTGTCTGTCGGCTGGGCGTGCAGTGTAGGATATAGACCATATAGGATATGGTTGACGTTTTTTTTACTTCAGCACATAACTTTTTAAAATTGTACAATAAGTATTTGAAAACTTTACCAATACAAAATTGATGGAAACATAGGCTAATTTTTAAATATTATCAGAGAATCACATGCGCAAACTGTTGATCGAATCACACAATTTTTTAAAAACAAGCGTAGTCAGATTGTACTTGTCCATGTTTTGCGCATTAAACATGCATCTGGTAAAACGTCGGAGATGTGAAGGCCCTATTATATTTGGGAAAGCCCCCAGAATACCTGTCTGACCACATGTGACCCTTAATTAAACCAAGTTCGTATTTGATTACTTTTTCCTAAGCTCTAAGTTAGAAAATATTAAAAGAGTCAGTATACCTAGTTCTAGTCAATGTAATCACCCATAATGTAGGCTTATATATTATAGGCCTTGAAAATTAGGCCCTCTCATTGGATTTAGAAGTCAATAGGCCTACGTAGGCCTACACAACGGCACAACAACATTCATTATGCTCATGTATTAAGAATGTAGCCTACTGGCAGAATATAGGATACATTCTATGAAGTTTAGAACTGATCTCTAACAAATCTGATACTATGCGAGAGTGGCTAATGTTATCTTCATAATCACAGTGCTTGCTTAGGCCTGCTCCAAATATCATTATGACTACCGTTTTTAATTTTGTGATATGTACAAATTAATATAGCCTTATGTAGGCCTATTGTCCTGATATTTTTTTAATAATTGAACAAATACCCTTAAAATACAGGCAATATTGAAATGTTGTTGGTACATGTGGTACGCCTAGAGCGACGTGTCTATCAGCGCGCCACGTCTACACAGCCAAACATACCACAATTTGAAATGTTGTTTTTCACTACTTTTAGTTAATTAATTGTGAATTTCATGTGATCATTATATGCTATGATCCTAAAATAAGGCCCAATGAATAATATAGATCTTAATATATTGTAGTTTTGTGTGAAAATCAAATGATTTATTTTACATTGTCAGTGGCTGGACGTTATTTTGGTCCGTTGGAAGTGGCGGTTTTGACAAATTCTGTGTCTGGATGTCTCACATAAATTCCGTTTTGAGAAGCCGAACGTTAAGATACAATCCTGAAAACCCGCTAAACGTTAAGAAAAAATATTTTTCATCTGATTATATGTTTGACTTTTACCGTAAAAACGACTTATTTTTTATAATTTTAATAAATTAAGATAAATACTGATAAATATTATCGACACAAATCTATTTCTTCCGCTTATATCTACCTCAGTTTTTAAAGGAGACAAATTATTTTTATTTCAAAATGAAGATAAATGTTTCAGCTTTCAGTCAAGCTATGATATGTGAGGTTTCAATTCAACAAAAAGTGACAATATTCGGTTAAATTAGAATAAGGAAACACAATGAAGCGCTGAGGGCCGCTTAAACCGAGAGAGGCTGCATCTGTGAAGCCTGGCTTACTATGAGGTACGCGCGCTCACTTCACCTGCGCGGCTTTTCTAATTTGGATTCATATCAGTTCTAGAGCTTCATACACTCACTGTAAAGTTTGACTTCATTTTACTCGCTACATTAACATTAATTCTTCATCATGTCTGATGCAGCACCAGCAACCCCTGTTGTCAAGGCCCCTGCCAAGGCTAAGGCCCCTAAGAAGAAGAGCACTAAGCCAAAGGCTCCACCAGCACATCCTAAGTACAGTGAGATGGTGCAGGCTGCTGTCGGAGCATTGAAGGAGCGTGGAGGTAGCAGCAAACAGGCTATCCTCAAGTACATCGTGAAGAACTTCAAGGTGAGCGAAGAGCACAAAGCCAATACTCATGTGAAACTAGCCCTGCGTGCTGGTGTGAAGAATGGCAGCCTGAAGCAGGTGAAGGGAAGTGGTGCCAGCGGCAGCTTCAAACTCTCCGAGAAGCCAAAGAAAGAAAAGAAGCCAAAGTCTGACAAGCCAAAGAAGCCTAAGACTGCTGCCAAGAAAGCCAAGAAGCCAGCAGCCAAGAAAGCCAAGACCGCTAAGTCACCAAAGAAGGCAACAAAGGCTAAGCCAAAGACGAAGTCACCCAAGAAAGCCGCCAAGCCAAAGAAGGCCACCAAACCCAAGTCTCCCAAGAAGGCCACCAAGCCCAAGACAGCGAAGAAGGCGGCTAAACCCAAGGCAAAGAAGGCAGCGGCTAAGAAGTAAGTGTTGAACCTTCTGGTTCGATTCTCGTGACATTACTCAATAAGGCAGCTACATGGATTGTTCGAGTTAAGGATGCTGGTGAGAACTTTACCATGTGTAATTTTAAACATTTAAAAACCCATCGAAGGAGGTGACCAGTGCCAACTGGATGGACAAAATAACCCCTTTTGTCTCCAGCAAGTCTGGAACAAAATTGTTATGAACTGTAGCATGTAACCACCAAGTGGTTAAACGAGATTAGACACTTATTCAGCATGAGTAAGACTATAAACTGTTGCCATCTAATTTCAGCTAACATTAATGTTGGTTCAATGTTGTACCATCGTTAGCTGTTATTAAATCATTCATCATCATTATTATCATTGTGAGCGCTCACTTCACATCTCATTCACACATCATCATGTATCAACATACATCGAGATATTGCCCTGATGTTGGTTTAATGTTGGGCCACCGTCTACGACGGTGGACCAACATTAAACTAACATCAGGTCAATATCTCATTCATTCACCCCAATTCTGATGTCTTTTCTAATATAAAAAGGATTGACTTTAATTTTGTGTTTGTGTTCTTATTTCACATTTGTTCATATTGTTGCTTTTTTTTCATTCGAGTTTCACAAACGTCGATTTTGTTATTATATTTTCATGTTTGATAAAGACATTAGTTATTTAAGCTTATCTTTTATTTTTACTATTCGAGTTTGTCTTTTTTTTTTAATATTCCACAGCCGGTGAGGAATGATATTATTTGTCTCGCATGTGACAATTTAAATCTTAGTGTTCCATGATAATTATAGACCAGATAAAAATAGGCTATTTATTAGGTTTTTTTAAATCTTCATATCTTTGACTACAACTCGTTTACTTTTATTCACGTTTCGCCCCCTTGGATATGAAAGGGTGCATTTGCCTCTTCAGTGTCGAATACACCAAGTGACCCTTTCATATTCATGCCTAATGGAGCATTTTGTTCGGCATTTAGGCCTATTATGTACTTGTATTTTACTTTTTTTTGCGTTTGCTCATTTATCGTACAAATTATTTGTTTTTTGTCTCGCATGTGATAATAATTTATAATCAGCTAACTTTTATATTCGACCCAGCAAACATCGATGACATTCACCCAAGGTTGGCTCAATGTGTTGGGTGAGGGCTCCCGTCGAAATATTTTAATATTAGGCCTACCGTTTTATGTGACCCCCACCCCTCTTCCCACAATATTGAGGGCTGTTCCAGTAAAATACCCCCCATGGACGGAAATTAAAAAACTACCCTCACCCCTGCCGGAAATCTGGATTTCCCTTATGTCTCGTAGCACCATCAACACAGAGTTTAAACACAGGGGGCCTACCCAGCAGACACGACGCTAATCACTAATAGACCAACGTCGGCGACGTTGGGTCAACATTGAACCAACATTTGTCCAGCGTCTTGTTTGCTGGGTAAAAGCAGACACATTAAAAATGTTCACCCAGGATCGTACGTAGGCCCTATACGTTTTCGACGAATTTTTCGTCAATGCTTAACCGATTCCCTTTAAATTTTGAAAATGACATTTTCTAGTCAAATCCTAACGGCGGTAACAATTTCGCAAAAATTCTATAGGCCTATTTAATATTTTTAAAGTTAGACTATTTGACATGCAGTAGCCTACGATTTATTTAGTTTATTGAGTAGAGGGGCGCCGTAATTTCAATTTACTACATTTCATGTCGAATGATATAGGAGCTCAAACTTGAAATAATAAATAAAATTTTGCGAAATTTTTGCCGCCGTTATGAAATTTTCAGGTCTGTTGGGATTCTTGTGAAAGATAGTGTTTTTTCGAAATTTTATGAAAATATTCAGAGTTAGCGGACAAATCGGAGAAAATCATGCGATCCTTGTTGATCGTTTTTAAATGTCTTTGGGTATACCGTATAGGTCTAATCCACCACCCCCACGGATTTTGTGAAAATGGGGAGGGGGGCTATGAAACTAATGTCCAAAAGAGGCCATGTCTGCAGAGCTTTTGATGTCCATTTTAATACAAAACAAAGAAAAGACTCCCACCACCGCGGATTTCAGTCTGCTGAGTAGCCTGCTAACACCCACCTCGAAAATAGTTATTGGCGACATACCAAGGGCTGGGTCCCTAGTATTTACTGGGACAGGCTCAAAATTGATTTTAGTCACAGTAAATTTCATAGCCGTGCCTTTCCTATTTCATCAACTGATTTGTTTTTACATTTTATGAGATTTTTAATTATGTAGACTCTTAAAATGTAAAAATGAGGTAACAATTTCGCTTGGATGTACCTTTTTGGCGGGTCACAGATTTCTCACACAGCATTCAATGACATTTATTTAAAATGTGCCATGTGGTAGGCCTAGTTCATAAATGAGATGGCGGGTGTATAATGAATACAAATCATTTCTTTTGTTTAAAAAATGGAACCAGCAGTCGTCACTGAAGGCCTAACAGTCGAATTACTTCCAGCAAACATGACACATTGAGCGAATGTTGTTTTAGTGCCTGCCCCACCAGTTACGTATACGACGCTCACGCTGGCCCTACATTATCAGTGGTTAATTCCAAGGACCTTGGTTATTTCTTTCAATGCGGAAACGTCTTTAGACGTCAGAATCCTACGTCTTTGGACATGTTAGAGCTCGGCCGAGCTGAACTCTGACCTAGACGATATGCAAACTTTGTTTCTTTTTCGTGCGATATAGGAAAATACAGCACTTATTCTTACGCCTTATTCATTGGACGCGTGCTTTATTTTCCCATATCGCACGAAAAATTAACAAAATAAATGAAATGAATCGGGCTCCAGGCCACTTTTGTGCACATACATGCAAAATTGGGCCAGGAGAACCTACTGAGGACGAAAAATTGGCAAAGTTTATATTTTCGCTGACGATAGTTAGGATTTCAATCTGAAGCCTTTAGCTATTGAGTTCAATTAATTGAAACGCGTGACAAATACTGCATATTTTAAATAAATTAAATACATGAATATTTGTTTAAACTTGTTTATTTTAAAGCATATTGATTTAGTTGAATAATTGTTATTAACCGTGGCGTTGCTATACTATTTACTGGCCCACCACCGAGGGTTTCTCAGTAACTGTTCCCCCTTACACTGAGGGGAACAGTGATTCGCTAGGTGGTACCACGTAATAAGCACGTACCGTTCCTGCTGATCCATCTTTTCTGGCTTACATTCTAAATTAATAAAAATAGGCCTATGCATATTTGTGATCAATCAGCTAAAATGCAGAGGATTTTAAAAATAATTATTCATAATTATTTTGGTTAATTTGTTTTGTGTTCCGATTTCCGATTCAATATGGATAAACTGCCAATGATGACGTGATATAGGGGCGTGATTGGTAGCAGGGCCACTTTCAAAATATTTGAGCAAAAACGGTATAAAAAACATGTCTTGAACATTTTTTTCAAAAAGTTTGCATTGTATTTAGAGCGGGTTTGCAATTTTTTGAAAACTTGTTAATGGCATATAATTACGTTATTGCAATTCATGACATGTTGGCCCTATTTCTAAAATGTCTTTTCTTGATATTAAAATAAAATATGTATAAAAAACTTGACTGAATCACCAGTTAATCAATATTAGGCTGTGGTCCAAGTTTTGGAATGCAAATGTCTTTACCGTTAACAATAACCCATAAGGCCTATTATTTCTGCAAGTATTCACCAGATGGCTCTAGCACATAAATTCTCGGATCTAGTCAACTATTATTTTCTTAAAGTGAACAAGATTTGATTTATTGACAAAGGTGAATGCAATATAAGTGTAAAATAGCATATCACAAATAAAATGTCACAACAATAGGTCTTTACCGTGTGTCTAATAACCTTGGTTGAAAAATTAAATAGCTGAACATTTCTATATTATTCTTGTCATCAGTACATGAAGAAAACAACGTTGTGAAGTAAAAAATATGCATAAATCTTGTAAATATTTTATTTTATCCCAGATAGTGTGTCTTTACCGTTATAATGATTTGTCTTTACCATTAAAACGGCAAAGACCGGCATAAAACGGTAAAGACGAATACTATTTTAAAAGGTGAGTGCTGTGGTAATTCAATGTCCCTTTAGTCATAAGGTGTGGAAGTCTGCATACAATTATACTGAAAACCAGTCCTGCTATATAAAGCTTATATCACATTTTTATTTACCTTTTTTTCTTTACCGTTGCAGCAACATCTTTACCGTTACAAAACCGTCTTTACCGTTTAATGTTCTGTCTTTACCGTTATAAAATTGTTTATTTAAGTCATACTGGTAAAGACAAAAAAAAATTCTTAAAGTGCTAATTTATAAAATGCTGCTTGGATATTGCACACTGATACTTGGCATAGTATCATGCATAAATAACATTTAAATTAAAGAAATCAGAATTTTTTTCTCAAAATGTCTTTACCGTTATTGCTCAAATGTTTTGAAAATGGCCTAGGAGCGCGATGTTTCTATTGCAGCCCGTGGTCTCTGTGGCTGAACAGCATAGTGGGAGAAGTTCAGGGAATAATGAGAGAATTTCTCATAATTATGACTGATTCACATTAAACGTTACTTTTGTGTCTCATTCACAAGCTTTTAACCACCAATTTAGTGTATTTAAATTAATTTAGAGTATTGCAGTATATTCTAATTAGCATACTTATTTAGAATAAATCTAAAAAAAGGTGCAAAACCTCTATATATTTCTAAATTTAATAAAAAGTATGTTTACTAAAGCAGAGTGTCGTGTAAAATAAGACTCGTGCATCAGTGGCATACCAATAAGCAGTCAAATTAAGGTATAAATAATGTTTTTTCTCATCTTAAGTGTATGAGATTACAGTCTGAAACACACAATTGAACTTATAGAACAAGAAAATATATGTTCGAATATTATATCAAATTTAAATAATTCAGTGCCGTCATCGTTCTGGACAGTTGTTTTTCATCATACTATGAGCGCGTTGAATTATTTCCTTCGACAGAATAACTTACAAATGTTTGACTTGATGGAATGGTAAAATAGACCATCTCCAACAAACCAGCCCAGGTGGCAGGTAGGCCTCTATAGTTAAATTGCGGTATACATGATGTATTTCAAATGGCATAATATGAAACATGAATTGAATGGCATGATTGGCAAAATCTTGCCAATAAGAAATCAAGTTGATTGTTTGTGGTATCAGAACATGCATATTTTAATGGCCTATATACATGATATATTATTAATTATTAGCAATGGACGTGACAAAGCTTTAAATCATGTGAGATTCACTTAGCCAGTAGTTTCGTTACATCACGTGCAATATATTCTGATATAATTTTCTGCTGGGCCTAAATATGCTATAAATGATCATCCCACACAGCTGTTTGACAAAATGTCACGTTAAATGTGATCAGGTACGTCGCTACTAAACTCATTGTAAGGGGGCCACCATTAGATTCCCAGGGGGGGGGGGCAGGAGTATTTTTGAAATAAATAATTTCGGGCGGACTCTGCGTGAAATAAATAATTTACTTCAATAACTGTTCCATATACACATGTAACAAAATGTGAAATTTTCAGCGCGCCGCCGAGCCCGGTTGAAATAAATAATTTGCCCGCGACAAATACTCCTGCCCCCCCCCCCCCCCCCCCCCGGGAATCTAATGGTGGCCCCCTAATTACGAAATCAAGGTAATACTCAGTGTAAATTCGTGGCTAATAATGTTGTTTTGACCTGATAGTTGAGCTGACATCATTTGTATGACGCCTCACAGTGTATTGCTTATGGGGCTGCTGGCTAACACTACGTCAGGCATAGCTCAAGCCCGTAGGGTCTATAGACACAAAAATATGCATATATGCGTCTATTCTGTCGGCTATTTTGTCAATTCATTGTTTCATCTTCTACAAATTAGTGCAGAAGCATGTGTAATCCCGTGGGAATTCAGTGGTTAAAATATGCCACCTATATGAAAATGTTCAGAATAAACCACAGAATAAAAAAAAGTTTGATGGAGTTCGCAAATGGGTGTCAAAACCCTCTTATCACGCAAAAATTCAAAATGGCCGCCATGAAATAACTAAAGTTATCATATCTTCACCAATAATTTAGATATAGCCAAGATTATTTCACCAAACCATGTTTTCGGTATCAAGGAATGCAATAAACAAACGATACATTTTTTTACATCAATATCATGCAAAAATTTTAAATGGCCGCCATGAAATTACTAAAGTGATCATATCTTCGTTAATAATTCAGATAAACACAGGATTATTTCACCTAACCATATGTTTTCGCTATCAAGGCATGCAATAAAACAAACAATACATTTATTCGACATCATTATCATGCAAAATTCGAAATGGCCGCTATGAAATCTCTGAGGTTAGCATGTACCCGGCAATAATTGAGTAGAGACAAGTTTATTTCACCAAACAACATGTTTTCTGTATCAAGGGATGCGGTAGACACACGATACCTCTAACGACATCACTACATGTATCATAAAAAAATTAAAATGGCCGCCATAACATCATAACAAAAGTTATCATATCTTCCTCAATATTTCAAACAGAGGCTTGATTTTTTGTTACTAGGGAATACAATGGCACCGTTTTTAATTTTTCTCGCTTTAAAAATTAACGGCCGGCCCTGATGGCTCATTCGTATAGACTAGGGCTTATAACCTGGAGGTCCCATGTATCTTCCTCAATATTTCAAACAGAGGCTTGATTTTTTGTTACTAGGGAATACAATGGCACCGTTTTTATTTTTTCTCGCTTTAAAAATTAACGGCCGGCCCTGATGGCTCATTCGTATAGACTGGGGCTTATAACCTGGAGGTACCATGTTCGAGTCCCGGTCTAGAAGGATATTTGTCGTCGTAGTTGTGCATATACAGTGCTCCAAACTGTTAAAAGCCCTGGAGTGTATAGTGCTGCCTATGGTACTGTGCACTATAAAGAACCCTTAAAGTCATTCGAAATAAGAGTAGGGCATAGTACCGGCTTTGGGTTTCCTTCGGTCGCGATATTACCATGATTGTGCAGAAAGCAACGTAAAGCAATATTCATTCTTTAGAAATCAAGATCTTGACTGAAATACTACATCAGATAAAAAAAACTTTTATGTAGAATGTTATTTTGTATCCCCCCAAAAAGCACATAAATGCATGCAACAGTGGGTCTGGTGTAGTGGTGAATGTAATAGGCCCGTCCCCCACTCTGGTATGGTGGTTTAAAAATTCATTATTTTGGGGAGCCTCTGTGAACGAGAAATAGCGTGCTTGACTGCCAGTCGTTGGTCTAGACGACAGTACAATCAGATTCATCTCACTATCCTTGGTGGGTGATCCTGATTCAGTGTAGTCTGTTTGTCCTCATACTCATACTCATACTCATACTGTTTTTTTTGTGCATAATAAGGCATTATGTAAAAGTTAAGAAGGCGCCCGCTGCAATAGGTTACATAAGTGAGTGAAAATATTCTGACCCCGCTTTTTGCTGATATCATGAGAGCAGGAAGCCCGCCTCCTATGTTTAGGGGATAATGCCGCGATGTTATTATCCTATGCTGTTTGTTAATTTATAAACAGTGCTAAGCACACAAGAATAAAAAATTATATTTAAAATATAATTATATTTATATTTAACAAAATTTTATATAGTTAAATATCTGATATTACATAGTTAATTATACCTCTTGTAAGTCAATATCACATTTTAAACAAGTCATCTATTCGTGACGTCAAGGCTAGTGAATTATCACAATTAGATCATCGTAGCGATAAAAGCTCTTTAAATCCTAGACATTATTAAGGGTTGCTACAAAATTTAGTAAATCATGACTTTCACTGGCTTTTCATGCTTTTCATGTCTCTTTTTGATTTTTCGGTCGAATTAAAGTCAATTCATGGGATCTTGAGTGCAAAACTCTTCACTTTCCCCTGACTTTGCCAAAATTTGTTTTAACGTTAGGTGTTCTCCTTGACAACTCAGGGTTGTGATAAACAATTCTGACTTGTCAGGTTATTAAGGTGTCGTGGCAACCTCGATTAATGTCATTTCATTATTAGCTTTATAATTTAAAGTATATAATGTACTTTATCGCCATATAAATCTACAATATTTCAATATAATTATGGAAAGACAATAATACAATGCAGAATGGAACAATAACCTATTATTTACCTTATAACATCTCATCCAGCTCTAATTTAGTTGTGAACGTATGTATTGCGGAATATGAGTTTAATCCCGGGCGGATCCAGTGGGGTGCTCAGGGTGCTCGAGTACCCTCCCCCCTTAATTTCCAGAGTGGTAATTTTCTAACAAAAATTTCATATCCAATAATCCACCAGTGGCCGACATGTTGGTGCCAGCCCCCTCCACACCTGAATGTATACCCCTTCCTTTAAAATTGACCATTCAGAGCACCTAAAAGTAGGAATTTGTTGCGACTGGTCTTCTTTCTTCTGTCCACCCTTAACTAGTGTGAGATAGACACATTTTTCAAACATACATTATTATTTTTTTTGAAAAGAAACAGAATAAAATATAGCAACTCTTTGTTAGTCTTGGCCAATAATTGAAACGTTGAGCGAGACTTGAAAACGTCATGGGAAATAAATATGCTAAGATTGATGATAATTATCACAGATTACCTTGAAACAACGTTGTTCCAAAGTAGATATGCTAAGATTGATAGTAATTATCATAGACTACCCTACCCTATGATAATTATAACACATGCCAAAGCTGGAAGCTCAAAAAAGCACCCTGTCCAGCGGCAAGTCCCCAGTACTTGAGTGCCCCCCCTGGCACAATACACAGTAGGCTATGGGGATCGCTTGAAACGGACAACGACTTAGACATGGACGTGCTGCCCTCTCAAGCAATTGATATAAATAAAATAATAAGGACCACGAGATAAAGATTATTCACCAATTACCATGATTCTTTCACCTGGGTGATGGCGAATTAATTTGTCAAGAGATATCATCTCTGAGACTCGGTCTTGAGAACAAGTGGAGAAAAAACAGGGTCGCTATTTCAATTTCCAAAATTTAATTGTTTTAAGGCCTATTTGAAATTGTCGTATTTTTTCAGTGCAATAGGGGGCCTATATAAGCCTCCGGTATAGTCACTGACACGAAATAATTCAGATACAGCTGGGAATCAACAGTTTATTTTTTACCACAGACGAAATCAAGGATAATAATTGAAAATTGGCTGGAAAGTTGTTTTAACAATGTGGAAGAACAACCAATACTAACAAAAATATATGATATAGGCCTAAGTGATGCTGAACTGGAATCTAACATTTGCATTAAGAAATATTCAGCCATACTGGAGGGTGGCAAATTAATAAAGGTGAATTAAAAACAAATATCTCAGGAATTTTAAGTGATCATTAGTGAACGTTGTAAGCATTTTAATGGTCCACAACTTTTTTCAATGACATATTTTCACTTTTAATAGATGATTGTTGCATAATTGGGCCCTACATAATTGCATAAACGGCATTCCACAAACAAGGCTGCATAATTATTATCACAATGAGGGTGACCCAACGTTTGATTAATACTACCGTACGTTGCTCCACCGTCTGCTACGCAGGCCAAACATTAACACAACAATGGGTCGACAGCTGTTTATTTTTATCTAGCTTATTTAATATGCCTAGTAGATCACGCTCGCTATTAAATGAGCTAATGATTATGTTTATGTTTTTTCCAATTGTGTGGTTGTGTTAGCTTAAATAATTGGACTAGAGTAGGCTAGGTTAATCTGTCATTAAGTTAAAACTGACATTTCAGCCGGTATCTCATATCTTTGTTTTACAGCAAAGATACCACGAAATCGCACTATTAGATGTTTATTTTTTTCAAAATTTTGCGGAGGCATGCCCCCCCCTATAGGTCCCTGCTGTTGAATGGTTTCTGAGCACCCCCTTAATTTATTTCTGGATACGCCACTGGTTATATAGTATCTATTCTACAACCCCTGGCAATGTAAACCAACAAAAAATCATTTTGACTATTCAATGATATGCATATTCGCTGTGTTTTGTCAAATATTTTTTGTCACCTAAAAGTGTAATGACAATTAATTGAAGAAAAACTTTGCTATGATTTGACATTGCAATGACATTAACTTGACTTTGATATGCTATTTGATACACTGCAGTGTAGACGCTAACTCTGTAAACATGATATGTACAAATATTGATACTCTTTTGCTATGCCCCATTGTGTTACATTACATTACTATTTTTAGTATTGTTTAACTAAATTTATAACAGTGTCTGTTACAGGGCTGGAGAACGGATTTAGAAATACAATTATCAGGATAGTATGCTATGCTATTGTTGTTGACCTCATGTAGTCTAATTATGATACAGGTGGTTAATAACTATACACACTATATATAATGCTGCTAACTTGTTAAAAATAGGTAAACATCTTAGAGGTGTAGAATATCATTGATATCAAGAACGTGTAAGGTCGATGTCGGGAAGTGCACCATCGGTGTATATTTATGAACAATTATGCACACTTGTGCATCAATGTGATCATATAGAAGTGACAGCTGATATTTCAAAATACATTACATTAGAAGCGGTGTAATTCAATATGGATCTATTTGTTTTTGAGTGAGTTAAAACATTGTTCTGTCGATCACGTGTGGATATGCCCTAATTGTTCAGCTAAAAAATCTGTTACGTAGATGGGTGGTGTGTGCTATACATAAACAGATGCTCTACTATGTAATTAGCATTGGATAAATAGGTAATGACATAATATTTTGAAGCTATATGAAGATATACAAACAAAGGTATGATGTGTTTTATTGTATTATTGATGTCGACAACATGTGGTTAGATGAAAAAATACAGTCTTTATCTTTATATGTTCATGGCGGCCATCTTGAATGATTAACTGTATTGCGTGAACATCATATCGATTACATGAGATTTGGTGAAATAATATCAGAGCTATCTGGATTACTGATGAATATATGACTAGTGATTTCATGGCGGCCATTTTGAATTTTGCATGATAATAATGTGAAATTATCAGCTTTTTATTGTATTCCTTGATACCGAAAACATATGGTTTGGTAAAATAATATCGTTTTTATCCCAATTATTACCGCAAATATGATCAATTTAGTGATTTCATGGTAGCCATTTTGAATTTGCATGATAATGATATCGAGTGAAGGTATCGTTTGTTTTATTACATTCCTTGATAGCGAAAACATATGGTTTGGTGAAATAATCTCGTCTCTATCTCAATTATCAACGAAGATATAATCATTATGGCGATTTCATGGCGGCCATTTTAAATTTTGCATGATAACGATGTCAAATAATTGTATCGTTTATTTTATTGCATCACTTGATACCAAAAACATATGGTTTGGTAAAATAATCCTGTTTCTATCTCAATTATTGATGAAGATATCATAACTTTAGTGATTTCATGGCGGCCATTTTGAATTTTGCCTGGGAAGAGTGTTTTGACACCAATTTGCGAACTCCATCAAACTTTTTCTTATTCTGTAGTTTATTCTGAACATTTTGATATAGGTGGCATAATTTAACCATCAAAATCCCACGGGAATTTATTTATGAACACAAGCATCCCCACTAAATAGTAGCCATATTGGATTTTATCGCTACCTGACGTCTTGAATAGAAAATAAGTTCGGACTCCCAGGCTAAATTTGATAAGGATAGTCTTTTATCGCTCCTGTAACGATAATCCTAAAAGTTGATATTAAGCTACCTGACCAAATGGTGGTAGACCCATAACCTTCATAAGACTTCATTTTCGCTGGTACACACCCTACTAGGAGTAACAACAAGACATTATTGATGATTTCAAATTGAAAAAAAACCTTCTTCGGTAATATACTAATATTTTAGCGCTCTACGGATTACTATGAAAGCAGCGTATTTTCATGATTCTTAATCTTATCTGCAGTACTGCGTGTCATGTTTCATTGATTTGAAGCTTGAATGAAAACTCCCTCTCTATCTAAAAATTAGTCATGGTATAGCTTCTAATTAGTGGGGTTTTTTTAATCTACACCTGCTAAATGCCTTAGTCGGCTGTTTCCGCTTCATTTGAATACCTGTGTCATGTGTCTACAACCATTATAATATTTTTTAATTCTCCCAGTGTGGAAATCGACATGAAACATCAGAATCTGGCGTCTTTAGACATCAGATTATGATGTCTAAAGACGGTCCCCGCGCTGAAAGGGTTAATACATTTGTTGGTCATTTATGTTATTGATATTTGTTGGATATTTATGTCAATAAAAACAGTTAGTGTTTTCAAAAGAATCACTGGCACTGAAAAGGCTAATAGCCACTTCAAGCATATACATTTCGAATTTTTATTATCAAGGATCGGAGCAAGAATTTCCAAGAAAATAAAGTTCACTGTGAAAATTTTCCAAGCGTTCTCCCAACTTTAAAAATTATAATAATGTCAGCAAACAGATTGGCCAGATTTAACGTTACATTGCTTAAGTAAATAGATTAGTAACACCATAAAATGAGAGATATAGTATGATAATATTATCCGCAGATGTTTGGGGTATTTTTTTCAAAGACTTATGATTGAGGTGGGATAAAAATGTAAATTAGAGAATTATTGCCTGACGTCAGGCAATAATTCTCTAATTCTCTTTTTCCGGTATGTTTAATATGCATAAACTGAATGCGATCTTAAATCTAGGTTTTCTAATAAATCATGCTCTGATTTTAGGGTACGATCCAAATAGTTTATATCATGCATAGAGAGCCTTATATAATTGCGGACAGAATTGATTTCTCGTTTATGATAGATAATACATCTCTCCTGCCAGCCAGTCTGCTTCTTTTAGTTGTTATCTTAATTTTTGATTTTGCATGTCTCTTGTACTAGCTAATTTGAGGTAATGTTATATTTTACTCTGTGCGACTTAAAATAAAACTTATCTTATCTTAAGGGTGTATCTTTGTATCACTGTTTCATCTCAAAGAGGACACACATTAATTATCAGCCCTATATAATATACTGAATCGATAACAAGACATATGCTGACAACAACCACGCTATATATCCTAAATCAAAACGAGAAGAAGCTCCCGAGAAAGCCAGTCTGGGGAAGAATTCGTTGCCGCTGTTGCAGAGACGCTTGTCATTGCAAGCGCAGTAAGCCCCTTCTAAATGGTCCAGCTCGAACACCAGTCCTCTCATGTGCGTGTTGAACGCGCGTTCGATTTTGTCCTTAGCTGCGTTTAGATGATCCATGCAGCTGAACGGCGTGTTCGCAGGTAGATCATACATGTTGTAACAGCCTCGGGAGATCTGGCTCACCGTCAGGAATATATCCGAATCTAAACAACAGAATCAGGAATATCATGTAAAAAATGTAAAATAATTGCATAATAGTAACAGAAAGAGTATATGCTATGGAACATCAGCTTAGACTATTCTAATCTAATTATATACACTGTAAGTCATTTTGTTTTATAATTTGATTATACTGGTCATGATCTTGGTATACTGCTGTGCAAAGCTAAGAGGCAACAGATACTGCCTTGCGGCTTTCAAGAGCAGTAAAGTTTTATACATAAATTTACCAACATCAGGAAATTAATAGTTTTCTTAAATTGTTCTTGTTAAACACGTCCTGACGTTTGCAATAAACTTTGTAAGACATGGATTTGGAAATGAAATGAATGGGGCTTTAGGCCAGTTTTTTTTATTTTAGTTGGTTGACAGAAGTAATTATTTGAAACCTAGGGCAGGAGGACGAAAAAACAAAATCTACATAACTTTTTTTTAAATACTGGTCAACTTTATCGTTCACTAACTCGTGGTCGGAGGAACTAAAAAAAGAATGAGATTAATTTTTGTACCGGTTAACTTATTTTATCTTTATAAACTAGTGGTCGTTTGGTGGAAAAAAAATACAAATCCAAAACTGGCAGGCTGTGAAGAAACCTTTTTTAATAAAAAAAAATCTGTGTTCATCTATATCTACTTGCAGGTTTAGCTATTCACCGACAAACACAGGGTCGGCGGCAATAAAAAAATATATGTTTTTTTATTTTTTCTCGGATTTTGCGTTTTCGTGATACGGCGGTTTTGTCAACCAACTAATAAAAAAAAATTACCTTAGGTCACCTATAAGCACATATAGGCTAAACTGGACCAGGAGAACCTCCTGCGGATGGTGAGATGAATGAGATGACATTGTTCTTCAGACACAGGCTTCGAAATTCGAGCCCTGGCGCTCTGAGACCGAGTACGCTACCTCTCGGTCACGGACGCTACCCACAATACACGTAGATGGGGAAGAAACATTTTTGTTTCTTTTAAACCGCCGAGACCGGGAACCGAACCTCTAACTGGAGCGTGAAAGGCAGCGGTGCTAACCACTACCATAGGGGCCCCGCCCGACATGGACTTGGAACCAGTCGAGTTTTAGACGTTCATATCATTGCTTCATTCAAAATACTAACGTTATATACCTACCAATCACACACGATACTTTGACCTAATTTTTATTTATTATTGGGTCATCGTCTTTGACGCTGGCTAAATAATAAATCAACATTGGGTGAACGACTCTTGTTTGCTAGGGATACGTGTAAAACATTAAAAAAGGTTAAAAACAGTTAATCTGCCATTTTCTGCTTACTTTACAAATATACAAAAGATACTACCTTTTGGCTTTGTACGCCAATGTGACAGACCATCCAAACAAAAACGAGACATTGAACCAATGTTGGTATGATGTTGGTCCATCGTCTACGCTGGCCCAACATCAACCCAATATTAGTTCAATGTCTCACGTTTTTCTGGGATGTAAACAAACTCAGCATTGATTCAATGTCTCGGATGTAGAACGTACCATTAACTTTCATGACAAATGAGATGTCATAGGCAGAGCAGGCTTCAGCAGGACACTCATGTGTGGTGTGGATGAAGCTGGGACTATATTCCTCACAGAATGGAGTGTTACCTCCATACATCACCTCCACTATATCTCCAAGCTGATCATTCAATTCTGAGTTTGTGGAAGTCATCGTGGTGTAGTTACAACTGATGCACTGTAGTCCAGATACTAAGGAATAAAGTCAGGTTGATAACAAATGGATAGAATGAATGAATGATTGAATGAATGAATAAATGAATAAATGAATGAATGGAAGAATGAATGAATGAATAAATGAATGAATGGGGCATTATGCTAATTTTGTAGACTACACATAAAGACTAAACTGGGCCAAAAACATTCATTTATTCATTCATTCATTCATTCATTCATTCATTCATTCATTCATTCATTCATTCATTCATTCATTCATTCATTTATTCATTCATTCATTTATTCATTCATTCATTCATTCATTCATTCATTCATTTATTCATTCATTCACTCATCCATCCATCCGTCCATTCATTCATTCATTCATTCATTCATTCATTCATTCATTCATTCATTCATTCATTCATTCATTCATTCATTCATTCATTCATTCATTCATTCATTCATTCATTCATTCATTCATTTATTCATTCATTCATTCATTCATTCATTCATTCATTCATTCATTCATTCATTTATTCATTCATTCATTCATTCATTCATTCATTCATTCATTCATTCATTCATTCATTATTTCTTTCATTTTTATTCACTCAGCAACGATAAAAGAATAGCGAACAGTAGGGTCAACATGAAGGTGGGTAAAGTGTATCTTCACTGCCATGTAATTAAATAGAAAAGAAGGTAGGTATAGCGCCATTAAGATTCAAAACAGCCACCTTGTAGTGTTTACATTGCAGAGATCTAACCAGAGCCACCTTGTGAGGATACACTCGTTTCAGGGCCACCTGGTGAGAAATCAATGGTTGTTTGATGGCTACCTCATTGAATTGAATTATAAATAACCTCAGTTTCTGAAACAAGGTTCCCCTAGTCATGGAAAATCATGGAAAACCATGGAAAATGAAAAAAATAAAATCCAGGCCTGGAAAAGTCATGGAAAATGAAAATTTGGCAAAAAGTCATGGAAAAGTCATGGATTTTTTTATTTTTTATAAATATCTATCGCATTTCTTAAAAGTTAAATTGAGAAAAATGCGTTCATTACAAATGCGTTGATTACTTACACTTTTGACTCACAATGATACAAAAGTAAGAAGCCGGCGACACCCGGTTCTGTTTTAGATCGGGCCGCTGTGGTGGTGGAGGATATACAGTTTTAAATGGACATTTTTATATTAGTTTACGAAGTCATGGAATTCTTAAAAAAGTTCATGGAAAGTAATGGAAAAGTCATGGAATTTCATTTCCAGAACTCTGTGAGAACCCTGCAACCCGGGTCATAGCAACTGCTAAATTATGTCATTGGGAAACAGACAAATCTGATAACAATCATTAAACCAAAGTTGTTTTATTGCTGGATCAGCGTTACAGACGATGGGTTAACAATAAATCGACATTGATAGTCAGTATCTTGTGTTCCTGTTGGGGGGGGGGGGTCTTCTATCCAAAATATTCATTTGTTAGCACAGAGCCATATTTTAAAAAAAAAATTCTCAAAAAACATTGATGGTTTACTAATAAAGGCCTTGTCCACTCGAATCCCTTTCTGGTTTATATATCCACGATGCTGACAAGACATTTCGTTTTGTAAAAATAAATGATTGTGTAGTCAGTCCTCAATTCATTGTGATTGTATGAGCACCTCGGCATAGTAAACAGCACATAAAATAAAGTACTGTTTTCTTTATGTGTACTGCATTAATGTAGCCTACACTATTTTTATATTTGTGTATTTTTTTCAAGTTCAAACAGAATAAATGTGTTCCATTTAAAATGTAGAATTTTTAATAATCTAATTTATGATTGATCAGGCCTAATTAACGAAACATCTATTATTATGTCAAAGGTTTTACACGACATCGGCTTCAAAACAGCCACGTGAGGGGAATAATTGCCGAATCGCTAGGCAGTATTTGTCATTCATTTGAAGCTGAAATTGTAAGCGCAATTGCAACTGATTTCCATTAATGAAAGATTTAATAAGTTGATTAACCCTGTAATCGCCAAATTAGTCAATTGGAATTTTCACCCACTTAAAGTCTCGTCTCGCTCACGCGATCTGCAAATTCAATTGATTGAAAATTATTCAGATTTGACAAAATGGAGGTGAAATATTTTGAAATCTTGTGGATTGAGGTCATGTTAACGTTGATATTTGATGTGCTAAAACAATAAAAAAACGAATTTAATCGGGACCGGTGGTTAAAGGGCTGATTGAGCATCTTAATAAAATATGTTCTTAGTATCAGTGACATTGTATGTGCAATTGAATGTGCACTGTGGGTAGTAGTAGGTCTACCGTTACAAACGGCGGACGAGGCACCAGACACAAAATAAAGAGGAATAGGTTAGGCAATATGTCTCATCTACAAGTAATCAGGGCCCGTATTCTCTCACAAGTTACGATATATTAGCCTATATCGTAGACTTCAGATTGGTCGACAGGGCAATCTCGACTAATTCGAAGCCTACGATATATAATCGTAACCCTGAGTAGCGCTAAAAGGCAATAATTCCAAAATTTAGGGCAAGATAGGCCTATCATATTTTTGTATTATTCAACAATATTATTATTTTATAGCTATATTATGATTATCTGCATATAATAATGCATGTTTTGCATAAATAAGTACGGGGTAGAAATATGTTCTCTTCTTTTATAAGTTTTGTTTTTAGTGATTAACCCTTAACGCTGAAATATTTTTAATTTGAAATCATCATAAATGTCTTAGTTAGATTTTAATTTTTTCAGTGCGGGGACCACCTTCAGGTACCAAGTTTTCTGCTACTATACAGGCAGACCTGTGGTCTGACTGTCTGACCTGACTCGACAAGATGTGCGGGGACCGAATTATACGTCAGAATCTGACGTCTACAGACGTCAGATTCTGACGTCTAAAGACGGTCCCCTTGCTGAAAGGGTAAAAATTCAAGACTTTGAATAAAGATACATTTACTAACGGTTCGTACCAGAGAAATTGCATTTTTTCCTTCCACAACATTGGATTATTATTTTCTGAAAAGTACGCGATGTGACTGATTTTTCGCAGAGGAGTGATATTTATCTAAAATTTTGCCCAGCTAACATCAGACGCTGACCAAGTATTGGTTTAATGATGGGTCAGCGTCGTAGAGGGTGGCCCAACATTAAACCAATGCTGGTCAGCGTCTGGTGTTTGCAGGAAAGACACTTCTTTCCGGTGTGCCTGATTTCGTGCAGATGATTTAAATGTAGTCATCTAGAAAATACGTGTCCTGCTGGTAATAAGCTGATAAGAACATGACACTTTTTTGGTAACCAGTCCGGGATTATGTTCTACGAGGCGGAATCATTTCCCAGCTAAAATACACGAGTTGTGCAGCCAACGCTGGTTTGAAGTTGGCCCATAGTCTACGAAGCTGGGCCCAATCCCACTAGCCATCTTAAATTGGGATTATTTTAACTTTCTCTTATTTGCATTAAATTAAAATTATCTTAACTTTCTCTTATTTGCATTAGAAAAGTTAAAATCATTTTAACTTTTCTAATGCAAACAAGAGAAAGTTAAGATGATCTTAATATTAAGATGGTTCGTGGGATGGGCCCCAGGTGCACATCCCACTAAACATCTTAAAATTAGGATCATCTTAACTTTCTCTTATTTTCATTTAAAAAGTTAAAATGATTTTAACTTTTCTAATGCAAATAAGAGAAAGTTAAGATAATTTTAATTTTAAGATGGTTCATGGGATTGGCCCCTGGCCCTAAATCAAAGCAACATTTGTTCAATGTATTTACTGGTAAGTGGGTCTTCAACACCATCTTCGTATTTAGCAATACATGTATCATATTATTTTCTAGGTAGTACTGCAAAACCAAAATGCAGTAACTGTTCACTTTTCAAGCAATCAGTTATATTACTGCAGAACAGCGTAATCTTATGTTTTACTGAACCTACCTGTCACAAGTCCAGCACACAAGAGAAACGTGGCGAGAAATAACATTTTGATTTTCAAAAATGCCACAGACCTGTTGAACAGAGAATTCAAACAAAAAGTGTGTTGGCGACCATATAATACCCTTTTGATAAAATGTATACCATTACTATTCAGCATTTTTCATTATTGTGTTAACACTTTCATTTATCAACAAATCACAAGGAAAACCCTCATCAAATTTGCGTCAAGTTATTACATTTATTTCTATTATATTCAATTAATTATTATGATGATAAATCATTTTGCTCAACTGAATTTGAAGGATGATAATTATGCCCTTCTACATAAAAGAGGCACCGCGAGGGCTAATGCGACTAACTACACTGCTCTGCAAAGCCAAAATACAGTATATATTCACTTATAAAGTAGGCAGATACTGTATTTTGGCTTTGCATGGCAGTATGGATGAAAAATTATGACAGCTTATGTTTTAAATTTAAATCCAATTTATCGCATTACCAACATGTCTTATATCAATAGAATTCGAGTAAAATGGCTTACCTTGACTATATTCGCTAATCCACTTCACTTGCTTACCTGTGACTGCTGCGGTGAAACGATGGTTTAAGCGGGCTAGGCATAATAAACCGCCTGCATTGTCACTATTGTTCTATGTGATGCTACTATATTCAGGGGCATATCCAGAGGGTTTTCAATGGTATGTGGAAGACAGTCTGACTGAACATTTGGATATGCTGACTGGCTTCACATTGTGTCGCAGCAAACATGAGAAGTTGTTTTATTTTCATTGTCTTTTCTTCTGTATGAAACAATTGTCTTACCATGTTTACTAAGATCGTATTAGTCGATGTACATCTTCCCTTCATAGTCATGTTCCTGAGTGAAATTATATTTACCGGGCGGACAAAGGCACCAAATTTGGCACAATGTTGTAGAAGGGCATAATAAAAAGATCCATTCGTTGAGCCAAAGTAAATTCCTACTACCGTTGCACAATCTCGCAAAATCCAAGATGACCGCCAATTCACCAATAAATAAGCTGAATAGCCAAAGAAATTACTTTCTTGTGGAAAATAAAAAGTTAAATGACAATTGAATGAAATTTTAATTTCAATAGTATCACATATCAAAAATATTAAATAATTTTTTTCTCTATGTCACAAAATTTAAGATAGCAGCCACTTTACCAATGCAATAATTGGAATCACGAGGATATTCAATAAAGTACTTTTCGGTGGGAGATAAACAGTTAAATGACTATTAAATTGAATACTGATTTCAATAGTATCACATATTAAATATAAAAAAAATATGTCGCAAAAAGACAAATAGCAAAATAGTCAATAACATTACATTATTGTGGGAAATAAACAGTTGAATGAAATTATAATTTTAATAGTATCACATAGTAAAAATATTAAATATAAAGACTTATTTTTATGTGCAAACATTTTTAATCTTCATGTCAACTAGCCATATTTATTGCAGATATATTAGTGGAAAAATATGTATCATTGTCATAATCCCATGTCTAATGAATGCACAATGGAAAATAATTATGTCCTTATACCATTCAAAAACTGAAAAACAATATGATACAAAGCAACCGCATATCTGTACTTTTCGTGAAGCGTACGTAGATCGTGCAATTAATATTGCGTGACCTTTGATTATATCTTAACCCATAAATGTGAAGCATCTATGTTCTTTCTTAAAATCATACAAATCATTGGAATTTACATTGATCGTATTTTCACTCATGTATGTATGGGGCTTACACATAAAAAATAACAAAAAAACCAAAAATATCTAACGAAAACCATATCAATACTAACTGATAGAAAGGGAAACAAACGCGAGATGTATGTAAATAAGCTAACATTTTGTGTTTTTCCAATTTAGATTTATATAGGGCATATCTATTATATAACAATAAGCAAGCCAGAAAAATTACAAGAAATATATATGAAATAAAAAAAATTAACAGCGTTTAAAAATTGCTGTGAACACTGAAGTAGGTATAAAAATAGGTAATAACAATGATATACATAATGTATTTTTTTCAAAATGAAAAAATGTATTGCAGATTACATTGAATGTGATGTAGTATTATTACTGATTGAACGAGTATTTCAATGAAAAGAGCAGTATCAATTGATTTTCTTGTTCTGTGAGCCAAGGAGAAATTCATTTCAATTGCTTAATCATTTATTTAGAAGATCTTGAAACCTGACCCCTCGTTTCCCGACCAGCATCTAGTAAGCTGTGTCATGCTTTGTAGATATCCTATCCGATATTTATTCTAGAAATGTCATCAATCTGGTTTGCAAATTTGTTGAAAGTGATGGAAATTATGACTACACGCCTATTCTGGTATTTCACACGAAAATAATTATGCATGCCAATACTGTATCTGTGACCTGCATGGCAATATAGTTTTCCGAAATGAGCAGCACTATTCCAGGGAATTTTAATATGTTATATATTTACAGAACACTTGTGATAGGGGACTGGTTTTGATTGACTGGTGAATACTACAAATTCGCCCAACCAGTACATCAGTGCCAAATTCCATATATTAGATAACACAGGGATGCCATATCCAGGTCTACCAATCGATATAAAAATGTACTTGTATAAATCTGTTTGTTTACCTACTTTACTTTTTGGAATGAAAATTATGTTTTTGTCAGACAAATTAATAAAGAAACTTGAATCTTTTCAGGGCTCCCTAATGAAGCGCTCATTAGGCTTGAGTAAATTTAGTCACCACTCGAAACTTCTGGAAGCTCCTAATATACCAAAAGTGTCTGATTTAATAAATAACATGACGATTTCTCTATGGAAAATAATTTTTAATGTGGACTCTCCTGTACGCGATCTATGTATTTGTTTCCTTTCTAAATATGTTTTGAATGGAAAATGTATCCCAGATACACTGATGTGTAGAGTGGTCAAATTAGGCTTCTCCCCAACGCGGGCTGCTCTATCCTACACTAAACCCACTTTACACTCGAAACCGCTGGACGGTATTGTGGATTCCCTAAGAAGTGCTATTTTTGGTCCAAATATTCTTAGTAGAGGCTCAAGTAGTCATACATTGTTAAAATTATTTAAAAAAGCATAAGTTATACATTTTATTGTTTTGATGTACTATTTTATGAATCATAGGCCTACTAGTATGGACTTTCACAATGTTATTGCATGTTCAATTTTAAATGTATTTCCTCATCATGTTATGAGGGATGAATAAATAAAAAAATAAAAAAATATATCTCTGCAATGTGTTTTTCAGTGAGATATATTATAGCCCCAGAAATTTTCCATCTAACTCGATTAAGAGGCAGCCCCGGAACTATGACTGTTTTCCTGTTCTAGTGTTTTATATGACATGGCTGAGGATGTATTTAGTATGACCCAGTTTTTCTCATCTATACATCATTTTGCTAGCAGCTGGAACGGCAATCCATGCCTCATATGTGAACGGGGGAGGGGCTCAATTTGCATAATTTATATGATCCAATGAGGAAAATTATTTTTAATGCAAGACTGTATTAATACCCAAAATGATTGTTCAATCCATGTGTGTCGTTGTTTCATCACTTTTTCCTCTACGGCTCGTCCTCAGTTTAACGCCAGGAACAGTACCATAATTATCATGTAAAATGAAGACTAAGGGATGTTTGAGCTTGAATAGGCCTACACAGTAAATATACCTAAGACATGCCGATGCTACAACACTATCTTGACTAAAACGCACAGAAGTATAGTTAGTCAGGGCCTCTTCTACTTCTAGGAATCTATTAATAAAGCTACGACAATGCCCAAATCGTGGAAATGCTGAATAAGTTTCATGAACATTGAATCTTTCTTGAGAAGGAATAGATATAGCTCACAATGTTTGACGTTGTGTTGTTTCTCGAAAAGTAAATATAGCTAATTTAAGTCAAAGATAATCCTACAAGCTGTTGTGCAAGATTGGTGTTTCTTTTGTTGCTTGATGTTAGAAAGTATTTGGAATCATAATCACTAAAATTGTGTATTTTGAACAAAATATGATAGAGACAACCTGATATAATTTCCTCTAATTTAACTTCATGTTTGTGTTGATTGTTTTAAAGAACTCTGATTTGTTAAATTTGTTATTCATTTTAATTGGTTCTATCAACGAGATTCCACTACGTGACGTTGGAAAGCAGTATGTTGTCTTATAGTTGAGTAATCATTGGTAGTGTGTTGCTCATTTACATCAAACGTGCACACCTGATGCAGGTTAGTTGACTAACACAAAGGCTCGACCACGCGGGGCATCGCGGAGTCAAGCCTTGCTGTAGGAAAGATGTCGATGTACTACTTCCAGATTTTATGTCCTGGTGTGAATTTTGGAAAAGACTCACGAAACTTTGCTCAAGACCTCCTAAAAATAAGTTTTGTGATATATTTCAGAGGGGACAAAAACCCTTCAACACAAGAGGCCTAATTTGCACAAATTCAAGATGGCCGCCATCGGATTTGCCGCTTGTCACATTATGGCTCATAATATTGTAGACTCAAGTACATGTAGGTCTCCAACCAAACAAAATATCACCAAAATCAATATAATAATTTGCAGTAAATCAGGTGATCTTAGGGCGCTTAACTCCACTATGGTTCTTTTTAGTACGTGTTATTACCCGATTAAATCACTGTCATTGGAAAAAAAAGGTGCGTTTAAATAGAAAGATTTCCAAATGTCTGGCCAACAATTAAACAAACAAATATGAGTAATTTTCACCCACTTGAAGTTGTGGATCGCGGCAGCAAAACACAACTTCAAGTGGGGGGGATTTATACTTTTTAATGTAGGCAGTCAATCATCTACTCTGTCCCTGCTTGTTCAGATACACAATTATTTATTGTGGTTCAGAACAGAATATCAAAACCAAGAGACCAAAGGTTTTATTCAATTTGAAAGTATCTTAAAAGGACATCAGCTAGACTAGATATACAGACGAAATTCCCGCATTTCCTATTGACATGGTTGTCAATAATTAGAAATCAGGAATCTCCACGTACTATATCTAGCCTAACTGATGAATGCGCAGCACAAAAATTATAACAATTTGCAGTTCTAGTCTATGTACATGTTTACATCATATTGTCATATTAACAACTCGAAATAAAATCACCGATTTTTTTATGATTTTTGCCTGGGCCAGTCCCTTTAAATGCCTTAGTTAGCTATTTCTGCTTTTTTTAATACATATATGTTATGGCTCTACGACCATTATAAATATTTGACTCTTTCAGTTTGGAGATGGACTTTAGACGTCAGAATCTGACGTCTATATAGTCGGTCCCCGCACTGAAAAGGTGAAGTGATGAGCTACAGTATCACGTATTTTCTTGGAGTGGAACGAATATCATATCCGTTATTTCTTAAAACACCACTTTTTAATGAATCACCGTATTTGAGGCAAAATTAGGTTACTTCATTTTATGACTACCTGAAGTTTTTATTTTTAGAGATGTAGAGCTTTTATCACTTTAGTGTCAACAAAAAAAGCCATTCCCAGCAAACACAAAACATTTGCATAACATTTGTACAACGTTGGCCCAACGTCTTCGACGCTGGTCCAACATTGTACAAATGTTATACAAATGTTTTGTGTTCACTGGGTTGGTATGGTTAATAATTAGTGGTTAATAATTAGCCCTATCTATATGGATGTTTCGCGGTATATGTCCCTACGGGACCTCCGGGGAAATGAATGCATATCTAATGAAGAATGCATTGACTAACGATTTTATTATACAAAAACGTCTCAAATGTAAGCAAGCCTATGGTTTTATAATTTAAGCGTAAATCTGATGGAGTTTCAAATGGTTAAAAAGCTCTAAAACAAGGTGTATGATTTTGAGGCCTGGGCAACGCCTAAAAATACATTTTTATACAAATGTATTCCAGCTTGTAGTATGTCTTGTCGAAAGATGATGATGGGTTTCAATTTAATTTAATTCAAAATGTATATATTAAGTTTTGCTTGTAGATCAAGTGGTAAATATAATCTGGTTATCATGAAGAATATTAAAGTGTCCCTGGTGCTTCAAAGTGGCACTACATCATTGTATTGGTCATTATCACAGAGTCGTCTGATGCCACAACAAAGGCACCCTCATCTTGGTAGGCCTACTAGACCGATTTCATTAACTTTTAGAACGCTGAAATATTTTTTGCAAACCAAAAGGTTTTTCAAATTTGAAATAATCTTAGTTAACTCGTTCTGCTTCATTTGAATACCTATGTTACGGATCTACGGTCATTATAAATATTTAACTTTATTAGTCCGGGGATCTACTTTAGACGTCAGATTCTGACATCCAAAGGCGGTCCCCGCGCTAAAAGGGTTAAAGTAATTTCACAAGGAACAAAACTGTTGACTTAATTCTGGCCAGCTAGCGTCGCAGACGGTGGACCAAAATTAAAACACACTGCATGGATATGGTGAATTCGCATTAGGCCGTGTGGCTTAATGTCGTTATTAACATGATTAATATCGCTTATGAACCAGGATAATTATAACTTTGGATTGTAACGGTACAACGTCTTGAAGATAAATTGTTTCCGTCACTTATTGCCTCGTAATTTACTTAATTTTGCTCGATATTATAGTATAGAGATAATATATCATGCAGAGTTCTACCACCCCTGTCAAGTTGTTTTTGTTTGTGTACAGGATACGCTCTGGACACAGAACAGACATTGAGCCGACATCGGATTCATGTTTTTTTTATTACTGGGGCTTTATAGTCATGTGATCCACTGGCTTTTCATTCAGCTTGTCCCAGGTTTTGTTTTATAATCAAATAAATCAACTGGAGTTGCGTCGTTATTTTGCATAGGCCTACACCTTGAGACGCGACCCAATCTGGACGCAACAAAACTATTGTTTAACCCTTTAACCGCCGGTGCCGAATATATTGGGTTTTTCACTCAGTTATTACCACATACAGTACCGCCTTTTAAGCATGTTAAAGCCATAATGTGACATCAATCAGCAGTTGACCTCCATTTTGCCAATTCTGAATAATTTTCACTCACCTGAAGTTGTGGATCGCGTCAGCGAGACACAACTTCAAGTGGGTGAAAATTCCAACTCAATAATTTGGCGGTTAAAGGGTTAACTCTTATATACGACGCTGACATATTTTTGTTTAAACTATGGAGACCAAAGGGTTTTTCCAACTTGAAATCATCATAAATGTTTTAGTTAGCGATTTGCGCTTCATTTGTCAAATTCTGTTACTGTCACGTTGTGGCTAAATCCCGATAAACCACACAAAAACAGCATCAATTATTCAATTATTTTGGCACGTCATTCAGCTAGACAACTCTTTTCGTCACGTCACGTACTATGAATCGATTTTTTGGCATGGTATGACTAATGCTGCACGAAACAGAGATGTGAAACAACTTTATTTTTGTTTCAACCCACGTTTAATATTTGCAGATACATACAAAATATGTCGTGATCATAGCTCTAAAATATAAATTATTTATCCAAGTGGAAGCTGCGATCGGTTTTAAACTCTGTCACTTTTATTTCAAAAGCCCTCGAATAATCCTGAGATATCGTCCCTTTGGTCTTCAAAGGGTGTATCGCAATATATACATAGGGTGGGACACGGCTTCCAGCTCCAAAGGGACGTATATATCAGAGCAGCATGTTCATTAGCGCGCTTAATTGCCAGCAGGATACTGGCTTATTCTTGTAATTAACAACAGCTTGCTCATCAACTACAATGTGTCCATCCAGCGCTGTTTTAATGTTGGATCAAATTCTACGACGGTGGCCCAACATTAATACATCATCGGATCGATCCCTCTTGTTTGCTGAGTTACTAAATTAATCCCATCTACACAAACTTTTGCGTGATGTTGTTTAAATGTTGGGTCAACATCGCAGAGGGTAGACATCATTCAGCCAGTATTGGTATATAACCTAGACTACAGTTTGCTGAATCGTTCTGTTCGCTTTGTCATCGATGAGTGATTGTTGGTTCACGTGGCGCGATGACTTCTCAGTCAGGCAATATTAGGGAGCACCCATTTGATTTTGGGGTGGGGGTGGAAGGTTTTCTGCACAAATCATCTGGTTTCCAATTTGACCGATAAAACATCTGGCCGTCAGGCTGCTTAAAAAAATATAATTTGGCTTGGGTAGCTCAAGTAGACTGTAGCTATGGCTATCGCGCGGTATAATGTGTACCCAAAATCGGGAATCGGGGGAAAAAAAGGACAAAGTTAAACAAATAATAATCTGACAGAAAAAAATATTCTGATGATTATCTTTGGTTGCTGCAAATTCAGTTGAAATTAAGTCTCTGATACAATTTTTTTGAACTCCTCACATATAACAACCTAGGTGTAGAAATTAATATTCTAGGCGAATTTTTTTGCAATTTATGAGCAGACATTATATGTTTCAAATTAGCATGGCGGCCATCTTGCATTTCTGCACATTTGTTTGTGTTGAAGTCTTTGATTTTATTGAATTCTTTATACTTGGAAACTTATGTGTAGACACCAGAATGAATCTTCTAGGTGCATTTAAAATAAAGTTATGAAGAGACATAGCTTTTTCACATGTTAGCATGGCGGCCTTCTTTGATTACTCGTGCATAAAAACCTATGTGTAGAGAGAGATACCAGAATGAATCTTCTATGTGCAATTTTAAAACAGTTATGAGCGGACATAAATTTTTCATGTTAGTGTGGCGGCCATCTTGGATTTCTGTACATTGTATGGCTTTGAGTTAAAAAAAATGAATTCCTCATACCCAAAAACCTAGGTGTAGACAACAAAATGAATCTTCTAGGTGCATTTCGTTTAAAGTTATGATGAATCATGGATTTTTCAGGTACGCCTGGCGGCCATTTTGAAATTTTGCTTTCCTGCGACTTTAGGTCTAACTTTTTAAAAGTCTACCCACATGACCCCAGGACATGAATGCAAAATCAAACTCTCTGCCTTTTTCATTGCATACTGTGTCATGTGACAGAACCAGGAGTAGGCTTTTGATGTACCCGGCATTGCAACGACGGCGGGCCAACATCAAATCAACACTGGGTGTGCCTAATTGTGTTGAGGATGTAGACAGAAATATGTTATCTTGTGTAATGTTGACATCAACGGCGCGTGACAGGATCCATGTGACAGGATTCAGTAAGGAGCCTCGCACCAATGCGGGTTATTGTTGGTCCAGCGTCGCAGACAGGGGCCCAGCATTAAGGCAACCATTTGATAAATCGTCGCCTCGGAGCTAAAGGATCCTATCTGCCACTCTAACGAGTGTCAGATAGGATCCTTTAGCTCCGAGGCGGCGAAATATAACATGCTAATTAGCACCCACGCTGACAGAGAGGATATCATCAGTCACCTGGTCACAATAGAGATACTCATTATATTCTCTGATAAGCGACGGGATCCGGATACAGGGCTTTTCCACCTCACGATTGAGCATATAGGTCCTATATATCTTTATTTTAATTATTGTGACAGATATGGCTTTGGTTATGGTGTATTTATAAAGCAACAATTCTCCATCTTCCCACGCAAGGCTCGCTACTCCCGAGGTCGCAGACCTTGGTCTGACGGCCTCGATGTGTCAAGCCTTGCTGCCGGGAAGATGCAATTCTCCAGTGATTTAAAGGCGCTTTTATCCAATCATAATACATTACAAAGTTTATAGTAAGTGCTGGTAGGCTCTGCGGAACAAATGCGTTTATATTTTGTCTTTGAATCCACTGTAGTCAGATATAATTCTGAGTCCTTCGGGGAGAGAGCTCCACTGTGGCACAGTTTTGAGATAGCTATTGCAAAAGCCCAATTCCCAGAGGCCGATTTGAATTATTGTGGTTGGTGCAGCAGAACTAAGAACTCTTTATTACACTCAAGACCAAAAGCTACATCATAGTGTACAAAAGCATATTCTAACAAAAATAAATAAATAAAAGTACCTTTATATGGGTACATGTATGTGAGGTCGTATGTGATGGTGAACATAATACCAAAAATATTCCTTAATTAATACTGACTATTAATGCACTATTTATTATTTTAAAATATCGGCAAAATCAAACAACATCATTTTAATAGTTATTTAAAATGATACATTATTATTGTAACAAAATTAGTTAATTTTCATTGTTTTCGATAATTTGGACTAGGCAATAATACAGTTTTTTTCTGTACTAATAAATGAGACCAATAATATTTCGCCAAAAGCAACTTGCGCTCATCATTGAAAATACTGCACTGGAAAAAATAAAATACATATATAATGAAATGCATCCCTTAATACATGACACACAGTATATTTTATCTCACTACGCTCTAGATTTTCATATCTGCCTCTCTTTATAGGCAACGTTTCGAGACTCTGAACTTAGTTAATGCAATTCTTAATGACATTGGCAATTTTAACAAGACCGTTTGCTTCCAATTATTTAGATTTGTTCTAAACATTCTATTATAACATTTCAGGCTCTGTCCGAGAGGAGATCCCTTTTTGATTTGTTGCGATCCACCAGGGTACACAAGTAGCTAGGGCCGTGCAGTGAACAGCTTGAGATGCAAGTGTTAGTGCTTTGTAGTTGCATCATCACAGTATATAATTATAACTTTGTGCTCTCGCAATGGGGTACAAGTCACTGACCGGGCGACCGATTTTGCACACGTTGCAACCTTGTGAGGGGGCTAGAAGCAGGGCATTACGATAATCCAGCCGAGACAAAACAAGAGCCTGGACTAGCAGCTGTGTAGCAGTCAGAGTAAGACAGCGTCTGACATGGCGAATGTTTCGTAGCCAAAAATAGCCTGACTGACATCACAATAAAAGAAAATGAGTTGTCAGAAATGACGCCGATATTGAGAGCTGAAGGAGCAGGGGTGACATTAGATTCTCCGTTGGTAATACTATCAACACTGACCTTGTTGGAATGGTCAATGGATATTATCACAATGTTGTCGTTCATCATCAGCTTAGGCTATATTAGATCATCCACAGACGTATTTTCTCAACACAAGCCTCTATCTTCTTCAAAGTCATTTTATGATCAGGTGGTGTTTGGCTACATTGAAATTTAAGTACACGTGTGTGTCGTCTGCATACAGAAATTGAACTGAACCTTGAGGTACGCCAAATCGTAGAGGTACAGAACCATATTTTGAAAAAACTGATGTTCACCGTCTGGTGACGCTCCTGTATATATAGACACATCATAAAACCTCGTTATAGCCATTCTCATTCATTCATTCCCACTTGTTCTCTGGCTTTCAACCAGTGAACATCTTACCAACCCGTGGGGGCTCTGGTAAATCCGAGTTTTGACGGGCTGTCAAAATACGAAATTGGCATAAAGCTATACATTGCAATATACGCAATCTGATCAGGGATTATCAATCAATCTCAGAGATTTAAAAACGGTGACGGCATACAGCATCAACACCCTACAGGGGCTCTGTTGTTGCTGTTTAAATCGCTAGATAGAGGCAATAATCGCTTTTAGTAGATCAGCATTACCAAATTAGATACATTATACTATCTAAGCGTGCTACCTGTGTTGTACAGCTTGTCTGTACACAGGTACACTTTTCACACCTATTAGTGAGCGACGCGTCATCACTCTCCTGAGTGTGACTGACAGCTTACACATCCCACTACATACTGTACAGTATAGTACAGTAATACGGGACAATTAAATTATCAAAATTCTTCTAAATTCTTTTTAACCTTGCCGCTAGCATGCCTAGTGGCAAGGTAACTGCTGGGGATGGGTCCCGCCCTTCTAAGGGCGTGCAGGGCGGCACTACCAAGAGTAGTACCGCCCTCAAGAGACTCCTGAAGGAGATCAACGGACTCTCGTCCGTTGACAAGAAAGAGCTGGCAACAACTCTAATGGGATTAGCCCTGATAGAGGACGAGCAGCGTGAAAAAAGTCTTAGGACTGTCAGCAAGCCAGGTAAGTCTGCACCTAAGGGAGCCAATGGGGGGGCCATTCCAAAGAAGAAGTCATTTGCGGGAGCACTCTCGGGTGCAAATAAGGGTGTTGAAACTCCACCCAAAGGTAATAGTGGTAGGTACGAGTGTTTAACAGAGTCACCAGTACAGATGACTCCGAGAAAGTCAACAGCCAAGAGGAGGCTGTCCGACGGCCGGCCACAGGTACTTAGACCTGTTGACCAGGCCCAGATAGGTCACAGGTCGTCGCAGCTAACGACCTTGGTAAGAGTTGCCGAAGCAGAGCTAGGTTTAGGGGGCTCACCAGCGAAGAAACAAAGGACGGCATCTCCAGTGCAGAAGACGCCTGAGAAGAGAGAAGAGATGGAGACCGTCGTTTCTCCACCTGAAGAAGTTCTGGCCACCCCCCTTCCGGAGGCAGAAGAAGGAGAAATCCTGTCCGACGGAGAGCGCTCTGACTGGACAACGATTCCAACCTCCAGGGAGGAGAGAGAGAGGAAAGAAGCTAAGAAGCAAAAGAAGAAAGAAGAAATGAAGCGTCGCGACGCCGCTCAACAGCCCCCTGCAGCAACAGGAAAAAAGAAGACTGAAGTAAAGAAGAATGAAGAAAAGAAGAGGAAGACAACTGTTCAGCCAATCGTCGGAGTGAAACTGCCCAGTTCAGTCAATGGACCAAACCACCTAACTTTCATACAATGGTGCAAACGTATGGGAGTAAAGGTAAGTGAGACCAGGAGGACAATGGGAAAAGACCTACTCATCTTTCCTGAGACAGAAGAGGACTCAAAGAAGATCTACGAGTCCATGAAAAGAGAAGACAGCGGCCTCATGGGGACCTCAGCTGTCTTCAGACCACCAAGAAGTTCTACCGAGGCCAAGGTAGAAGACGCCCTCAGCGTGGTAGTGAAAGACGTGGACACCACAATAGGAGAGGGAGATATTGAGAAAGCCATCCTAGAGAAACAAGGTCTGAAGGTGAAGGTCATCCGATTCATCAACAGGACCTCAGGACGTGGCATCCCGAAAGTCAAGGTCACTTTCGAGAAGAAGGAAGAGATGGAGGCAGCGATCAGCAACAGCCGTCTCTTCATCGGAACTCGCTCCTGCAGGACGGAGGAGTACAAGAAGAAGAACAGAATCCTGCAGTGCTACAGGTGCCAGAGATTCGGCCACGCCCAGGACTCCTGCAAGGCAAGATACATCAGATGCGGAAAGTGCGCTGGGGCCCACAGGAGACAGGACTGCACGGCCAGAGCAAGCTACTGCGCCAACTGCACAGGAGATCACCTGGCATCTGACGGGAGATGCCCTAGAGCAATAGAGGTGAAAAGGAAGATCGCTGAGAAGAGAGAAGGCCAGCGACATCGCAGCACCCAGGAAGTCAACAGGAGATCCCAGCCAACCCAGCACCGAGAGCACCAACGTCAGGGTGAACGCGCCGATCAGCCCAAGAAGGCCACAGGAGGTGAGAGTGAGTTACCACTAATTAGATTAGCAGATAGTGACTTAACCCGTCTTGCCCTTCTCTTTTCAGCCCACACGGTCCTGTACAGCAGAACGATCCACAGGAACGAAGGAAAGTTGGAGTGGGATGACATACCCCACCTAGCCAGCAAAGCAGTCGGTTGGGCCTTCAGGAAAGACATCTCCCCACTGATCATCAGAGATTACCTATCCCAACTTCCTGAGAACTTGTAAGTACAACCTAAACCTAAAGTAGAAAAAGTAGGGCCGTTTTTACTAGGTCTAGTACAGTACAGTACTCACCAGTAAAAACCTAACTAAAGTAGGAAAAACTAAAGTAGGGCTAAGTACAGTACAGTACTTATAAAATATGGATAACAGTTTACCACCAACTAAAAACGTTCAAATTATTCATGCTAACATTAACGGACTATATAAAAGAAGGACTGAACTAATTAACTATTTAAATGAATATAAACCACATTTTGTGACTTTAAATGAAACTAGACTTAGAGAGCAAACTAGAATCAGAATCCCAAATTATAACATTATCAGAAAAGATAGAAATATAATTTATCCTAATGGGCGCCTGCAGCATGCAGCAGGCGGTGTAGCTATTTTAATTAGAAAAGATATCAAATTTAATGAAATAGATACTTCAGATTTTAACGAAGAATTTTTGGCAATAAACTTCAAATCACAAGGTAAGACAGTGGCATTAGCAACTATTTATAACCCGCCAGATATTAAACCAAACATAGAGAATTTCAGGCATATAACTAATTTATATCCACTTTCAATTCTTATAGGAGATTTCAATTGTAAGCATACTTTTTTCGGATGTAAAGTAGGAAATACTAACGGAGACATTCTATTTAACATAATTGAAGAATTAGACTTACTAATAACTAACGACAGCACTGCAACTTATAGACCAGGGACGTCCTCTGGCGGCGATCTACTAGATCTAGCGCTAGTTAGCCGCCAGATGGCGTCACGCATCCAATCATGTGATGTAGGCGATGACATTGGTTCAGATCATTTGCCAGTTCATTTAACTTTAGCTTCACCTCAAATTCAAAAACAATTTCAGAGAGAAATTCTACAATATGAAAAAACAGATTGGAACAGGTTTAATAAATAAATAATAAATAACTTAGATAGACTCGAACCTGAAACACCAGAGGAACTAGACTTAGCTAACGAAAAAATAAGCAATATAATTAAAGAAGGGCTAAATAAAGCGTGTCCTAAAGCAAAACGTAAAGATAAAGCACTTTTTATCTCAAATGAAACAATGAAATTAATTAAATTAAAGAGACAAATTAGACGCTTAGCTAGAAATACGCAAAAAGCAGAAGATAAAACTCTATATAATCAATTAAACAACTTAGTAAGTAAACAAGTAAACAAAGATAGAGAAGAATTTTGGAATCAGCAAACTAAAAAACTAGACGAAACTAAAGACTCTAAAGAATTTTGGAAAACTATCAATAGTATTAATGGTAAGAAATCAGGCGGCGCATCCAAGCCAATAATTAAAGAAAATGGTAATTTAACTCAAAACGACTTAGAAAAGGCAACCACGTTCGCTGAATCTTTAGGCAAAATTCATAATACTCACACAGGTGAAATTTTTGATGATGAATTTAAAAATTTAATAGATAAAGCTATTAATGAAAAATCGCAGCTTTTTTCAACTCTAAAAGAAAATAAAGTAGAAGATGGCGACGATAGTATACTACTCAGGGATATCTCGATTCAAGAAATAAAACTACAATTAGATAGGACCAAAGGTAGGTCTGCTCCAGGAGCAGACGGAATTAAATACACTATAATTAAAAAATGTCCAGAAATAGTATTTGAGAATTTAAAAACTATGTACAATCAGTGCTTAAAAATAGGGTATTTTCCAAGTAAATGGAAGGAAGCTCAAGGAATTATGCTCCCAAAGCCTAAAAAAGACAATAAAATTCCAACTAACTATAGACCAATCAGTTTATTAAGTTGCATAGGCAAACTTTTTGAAAAAATAATTGCTCATAGAATGCGCAGTAAATTAGAAGAAGAAAATTTCTTTAATAAATGGCAAATTGGCTATAGAAATAAAAGATGTGCTATGGAACACATTCTCAGACTAGCTGATGATGCGCACATAGCACATAGCCGTCACCATAAAGGAGCTGCAATCTTTATAGATGTAGAAAAGGCTTTTGATTCCGTATGGCACAACGGACTAAGATATAAATTAATGAATACAAATTTACCAGATAAAATAGTAAGATTAATGTCTCCATTTATAACTGACAGGAAAATTTCAGTCAAAATAAATAATGAGACTTCAGACAAAATTTCACTTAATGCCGGCACACCTCAGGGCTCGGTTCTCAGCCCACTTCTATTCCTAATCTATGTAAATGATATTCCAATAGATCCCTTCAGTAATACAGTAGGGGTCTCTCAGTTCGCAGACGACCTGGGATTTTGGACTTTTGCTAAAAGTGAAAAAACAATTAAATATAGGCTAGCCAAAGTTTTATCAGACCTAGAAGCATGGTGCTCCAAGTGGAGAATAAAACTAAATGCTAAGAAAACGCAGCTTATAATGCTTAAAACTAAGACAAATATAGAACTTGAACTTTTTGGCGAAAAACTCACTGCAGTACAGCAAGCAAAATTGCTAGGAGTAACTTTAGATAAGAAACTAACTTTTAATGCTCATATAGATGAGAACGCTAAAAAAGGAAGGCAACGCCTTGGTCTGCTCAAACTCCTGAGCGGCTCAAAGTGGGGCTGTAAACCCAAAACACTAATGAGACTATATAAAAGTTATATACGTCCAGTACTAGAATACGGCGCTCCAGTAATTTTAGGAGCGTCAGAAGCGTATATCAAGAAACTTCAAATCATTCAAAATAAGGCCATCAGAATAGCCTACAAATTGGATCCACTTTCGCACACTGAAGATATTCATAAAATTGCTAAGATCGATCTGATCAAAGATCGATTCCAAATTTTAACGTACAAATTTATAGATTCGCTCAAAGAGCATTCAGATCTTTTCAAACTTCAAAATGAATTAAGAGCTTCAAGAATTAAAAGAGGGCATAAAACACATTTGGACAAATTAATATCAGAATATGCCGAAATTTATGATGAAAATTGAGACTGCTGTGTGAATGCGGCTAGAGTTGTGTCAATGCCGGTCCGGAGTCAACAGCGTTGGGCCGACATTGACGCAACACTGGCAGCGCTGGCAGCATGCGTGAGTGACAGAAACACCGAAGTGCTTTCACAGTGTGGCTACCGCGGTGCCAATGTCGGTCCAGCGCTAACAACGCTGAGCCGGCATTGGCGCGACGCTAGCGGCGCTGACAAGCACTCGTGAGTGTGATAACAGCGTTGACGCGTTGACGGGCCAACACCTACGGCGTTGGTCAGCCACCGCGTCACGATAACAACAGACGTCACAGTCTGTTGTCACTCACCACATGTCACCGCAGGGGGTGATAATCAACATAATTGTCACCCCCCGCGAGGACTGTCATGGTGAGTGAAAGCAAGGGTTTAAATCCCCTGGTGGCTCTGAAAAGAGAACAAGCGAACTTTCTTAATTTCACAATTAAGATGACACGCTTCTAGGAATTTTCTAATGCTCAAATTATCAACTTTAGACACCTTTTAGACCATTCCACCCAAATTCAATGAAATTCCATAACTCTGACGTTCTTTCTCAGGGTATGCGGGAGTATGGCGATGGCACACAGACAGTCAGGCAAACAACACGAGGTAAATTGATCACATTTGATCCAAAATTCAGAACGCAATTTTAAGTATGTCAAACATACTAAGTGAACTTAAGTGTACACGAGAGGCATAGGTTTAATAAAAGAAATGTCTCAAATGTTCATTTAAAGGATCTGTCAAAACTAACACTTTATCGGCCTTTTTCATCCAGATTTCAAGAGTTAAGACACGAGATATAGGGTAGCTACCGGCTGATTCAACACCTCATTTAGACCACCGCGACCCTCTGTTCGCCGAGGGCGCATCAAAATTAATTAAATTCTAAAATGCTTCTGTTTCCAGGTTCCTTGCCTCCCTTGCCAGCCAGACATTTTCTAATGAGTATTATATACTAATGAAATATTTGGATAGGCTAAGAGAAAGCTTTTCATACAAGCTTCGAATGCCTTAATCCCACTCTCAGCACCCTTGGGTGCTAGGGTTCACTCAGCTCGTTATAGCCTAACAATTCAAAATATTTTGTGTCGAAGGCAGCTGAGAGGTCCAGCGATACCAACATAGTCCCATTTCTCTCGCCTGTTGCAGTCAGAATATCATTGCTGTTTCTGCGCCATGTGATGGTCGATATGCTGACTAATTCGGCTCGTGCTAAAATTGTTATTTTAGATACACAGTATATACAAGTATACAAGAGCAATCGTTGGTCAAGGTAGTCACTTTTATCTATTAGTATAGTGAACCGTTATATTGATATAAAGTATTGTGAACTGACAGGGCCGGCTGTCACCTGGATTCACTGTCACATGTTAGGTTACATGTAACTTCGAATTCACGCATGTCTGCACAGTCATTACATTGTGTGAGATACATACAGAGAGGTAAGCAGAGAAAATTGCAAGCATGATAATATAATTTATAAGTATTACTTCACAGAAAAAAATACACTGCATCTTGTTTGCCATGCAGCTATCAAGAAGTTAACGACATATCTCCATTTGTTATTAATCAGCCAAAAATGAATGTATTTTCGCTGTAACATGATTGGAATTCATCATTACTTTTTTTTTGTTTTCTCAAAAAGCGGTTTCCTGTAAGCTAAATAAAAAAGGGTAGGTCTACAAGAGCATAAAAAATGAGCATGAACGCCGAGTTAACGTAGTTTCAGCTTTTAGTCGTAGCACCCACGTAGACCCATGGTCCGATCAAAGCCCCAGGTTCCGCATTCTCGTACAAGTTACGACACATCGTAGGCTTTGGATTGGTCGAGATGGCCAGCTCGACCAATCCGAAGCCTACATTATATCGTAACTGTAAGTTGTATAAGAGAACACGGGCCCAGATCCGCAGCATTCGACAATTCTCTCCTTAGAACCTCAGATTACCTTCACACTATCACATGTATATATTATTTTAAAAGGCAGAAAACATTATACGGCAGTATATCGTCTAACATTTGAAATTGTAGATATTTTTTATTATTATTGCAATTTTGCAATGAAGAACGTATCGACTCCATGTGCATCTATTTCTCTGTTGTAAGCCTTTGAAACAAGAGTGTTATATATACCTTGCTTGAAACATTCTGTAATTTATTTTCGTGATATTGTCTCCGTTCACCAGATGACTCTGTAGTTAGGTAATTATCCTGGTGCCAACGAATCTGTCCCCTGAATGTGCTTTAACACACACTTTCATTTGGCTATTTATGATAGTTGTAACTGAAATATAAATCAATTATTAAATTTTCATTTATGATTTTTATAAACACGATTTGACATGCTATAACTGTGATTTCATTAACATAACATACGACACGTAATAGGCCTATAATATAAAAAATCATTGTCGGCCCCATTTATCCAGGTACTCCTTTTGCCAGGCTCTGTTAAAAAAAAATGAAAAAGAAACATATTCTTCTATGCCATTATTGTTATTTTTGTTTTGTTGCAACTACAAGCAACAAGCTACTACAAGCTAGTCCGCACGTATCAACGCAAAGCCACTTTCTTATTGATAGCCGATGGTAATTTTTTGTCTACAACATGGTATTTATCTTGGTGCTCAGTCTCAAAAAATCAGTGCGAGCGCATAGTACGACCAGCAAACACGACACGTTGCCCCAATGCTGGGCTAATGTTGGCACACCGTCTACTATACTGGGCCAACATTAGGTGAACGTGTCGTGTTTGCTGGGACGTGCCTAAGTGTACATTTAGGATTTCACATGCAGACTCGCTCTGGGCCCCTAACTAGTATTTCAGGACCACGTCATTACTATCTTCAAAAATAAGTATTTAAAAACAAGTATATTTTGAAGATGTCAGCTCTATTCTGAGAGTTCCCAACCACTGCGCGCTTCGCATGTAATCCCGATTCTAAATAATTTAAAATAGTTATGCTAACTCATTTGAATTTTGTTATGGCTTCTATAGGCCTACAACCTGTAGTTCACAATATCGCTCCCCTAGAGGCGTGTGGCCCCCGTATCGTGTTTTCAGAGCTGCGAGGATGAGACCAGCATTAACCCAGCATTGGTTGAACGTCTTGTGCTTACTATAACCCTTCCAACACGTTAGTTAAAATTTAAATGCTCATTGGTCACCCTCTGGGTCAAGGCATATGTTTTTACATGATGTTCATCCATCAATGCAAGGTGGCCTGCATAACTCTGAGATACATATAGGCCTACAATGTTCTTGTAGTATGATAGATCAACACTATTATGCCTGGTGTAAAATCTTCAGGCTAATCTCAAATGCTATAAAAATATAATATTAAAGGGACCCCATGGGATGCCATCAATTTTGGTATTTAGTTTTGTAGAAGTAGTGTATCCCGCAAATCATGATTTTTATTTTTTCAAAAAGTTCAGATTTAAAAAACATTTTTTATCAACATATCTAAGAATCCAGAGATAACGCAAACACATAAAGGATGAATCTTAAAACAGCATTGGGCCATATTTTGATGCCGTCGGCCCAGCGTTGGACAGAAAATCGATGCTACAGGGTAATCCCCCAATCCCTCGCTCTCACACCCCCATTAACGTCGGTACATTTTGAAGTACTCTAGATTACACGGTGGGTATTTGTGGTATGAAGTATTGTAAAGGTTTTATTGACCGTTTTCATGTCAACTTTGACATATTGGTCATTTTATTTATTTATTTTTTTATGTGTTTTTGGTGGGGTGCGAGTCGGTTATACGTTTCGGTTGTCATTTTCCCACGAATTTGAACAGTTCGGGTCACTGCATATGTGTGCACCAAGGAAAGATATCAGCCCCAGCGGGACTCGAACCCGGTACTCCCGGGCTCTGAGTCAACCACGCCACCAATGAGCTAATCTGGCGCCTCGCGCCACCATTGTATACTGCACACAGTTTTTTTACATGGCAGAATACGACTTGGAAATAAGCTTACTCAGTTTCAGTGCTGTTAATTTGTTTATGATTTTTCTTAAATGTTTTTAGTTAAGATTAGTAGACTATATAACTCATATATATCCAACATCTGCAGTCCCTTTAATATGTTGTCGTTTATTTATATATATTTTGTGTTAAACAACATTATCAGATCTACAGTCAACGTCAGTGTGTTCTGGCCAGCACGGGACAGTGTGTATACCAGCAAACACAAAACATTTGTATAGCATTTATACAACGTCGGCCCAACGTCTTCGACGTTCGGCCAATGTTGCATAAATGTTATACAAATATAACATTTATACAACGTCGGTCCAACGTCTTCGACGTTGGTCCAACATTTTACAAATGTTATACAAATGTTTTGTATTTACTGGGATCAGATCCAGAGCCAGTGAAATACCTCATAATACTCGTATTAATTACAAACTGTCTGGGAAACAAACATAATTAAATTAGACATTCCGTGCATTGTAGATCTTATTGGGTACCCAGCACACACGGCATGTCCACCCAATTTTGAATTAATGTTGGTTGACAGTCGAGGACCAGCATCTGTGTCAGGAATGTAACTAATAATATTGCAGCTGACGCTTTGGATGCTGAGGGACTGACACAGAGGGTGACACTTTTAGTTGAAATTTTATTTGAGGCTGTGGAAAACATCGACGAGACACAAGCTTCAAGCTAGTGACAATTATCCCTATCCGTCAAATTGGAGGCTGTTTTCTTAAATTGTACAGTTATGAGATATACATGTATGCATATGTTATACACATTCACAAGATGCTTTTTTTGAGGTGATACTGAAAAGGTTAAACACGATTAGTCGTGCTTAGCGCTTAAAGGGTTCAATAACAACGAAATGACGGCTGATTAAAATAAAAATATTATAATTGATACAGAATTATCATTACAAAAGTTGTGACTGGTTTGCTTGATAATTTATTTAGTATACTCGTTTAACCCTTTAACCGCCGGTCCCGATTATGTTCATTTTATGTATTTTTTATGAGCACATTACATATCCGCTTTTAAAGATTTTTAGTTACATAACGTAACATCAATCAGCAAGATTTAAAAATTGCTGACCAACATTTTGTCAAATCTGCATATTTTTTACCCACTTGAAGTTGTGGATCGCGTCAGCGATACACAGCTTTAAGTGGGCGAAAATTCCAATTGAACAAATTGGCGGTTAAAGGGTTAAGTAGGTGTAGTTTTGTCAACCGCACTGAGTTAAAAGTAGCAAATTTACAAATAATGCTACATAATCAATTTTTCATGTAAAATTACTTTTCCCTGTCACGAATATTTTTTCTCACTGAAATGTGCTAAATATTGCTGTTTAGCGAAGGTTGTACACCTAATTTGACAAGCAATACCAAAGTTCATGTACATGATCTTTAACAATATATTAACCATTGTTATCCCTTGAAGCGCTAGATTGAAAAAATAAACATGAAGGTTATTATTTATTTTTTCAATTGGGTAAAAATTACATATACTTTTTATAATTTAAGACCAAGAATTTGCAAACCTCGATGTTTAAACACACATTTCGTTCCCAATAACAGTGCTTTAATCGGGTAACATAATGGATTAAAAACGATTATATTCGGGCTTGAAAGAGTTAACCGTTGTTCACCCTTGTCCTGCTGAATTGTTTCAATTGTATTTTTCGTCATTTGAAGCTGGAATTGCTAACGCAATTTCCAGCTTCAAATGACGAAAAATATGACTATTTATGAAAAATAAACACGTGGGAAAATTAACATTCTGATTAGCTGAGCATCTATCACAAACTAGTTTTTGGATTTCAGTGTCATTTTATTTTCTCTGAAACTTACTCGAAACCGGATATATATGCCTCCAGCAGCACAACGGTTAACTCAGCACCCATGGGAAAAGCCGAGCCTTGCTGTAGGGAAGATGGTAAACACGCGACATCTCTCAACAATTCTCCTCAGTTTTTGGACCTGACGGCGCTGAACAGCAATGTAAATGAAAAGAAATAAAATGAATGGGGTTTTAGGCGACCCTTGTGCACATATACACTCTAAACAATAAAGGTTCCTTAAAAAGAACCCTTCAGTACTATTACCATGCTACCCCAGGAGAACCCTGCAAGGGTTCTCTTGGGGTTGCATAGTAATAGTACTGAAGAGTTCATTCTAAAGAGCCTATATTGTTTATAGTGTAGGCTAAACTGGGCCAGGAGAACCTAATAGGGATGGTGAGATGAATGAGATGACACTGCCCTCCTGACACTACCGCAAAGTCGATGCATCATAATAATAATATAATAGTAATAATATACATTTACATTGCGCCATATCCAACCTGAAGTTACTCTGCGCTACAAACAAAAATGTCAAAAAAACATGATCAACGTGGACATTAAGGTGAAAAATCATAGCATCTCTACAAGTATGCGATAGTGAATAAATAACTTTTGATGTGTCGCTTAAATTGATCAGCTTTGCTACAGCTTCGTATGTGATATGGTAATTTGTTCCATGTTGCGCTTTGAAGTAAAGAAGGAGAAGTTTATATTCTATCCTTTGTCTCATTGGCAGCCAATTGTTTCAAAAGAGGTGTCACATGATTAAATTTCTTCGATATATAATCCTTGCTGCACTATTTAGAATTCGTTGTAGTTTTAAAATACAGCTGTTTGGCAAGCCATACAAGAGAGGGTTGCAACAGTCAAGTTAAGATGTCAAGTAGGCGTGGTGAATCCTTGATGTAATGGACAACCTGACCATTGCACATTGACGGATACATTTCTCACAACATACATGTGTGGTTTTGCTTCAACGTTAGGTCTATATCAGAATTACATATGATCAATCTTATGTATTTCAGGTTATATTAAAAAGCTGTTTTGTCGGCAAACTGGAATGACAAAATAATCCAGTGGAAGCAATTTCAAGAAAACCTCAATGATATTAAGATGAAAACATTCATCATCACATGTTTACCAGCTTCACGAGTTGAGGCTTGCTGACGAGCCATCAAAAACGATCAAACAGAGCTGGGAGAGCGTTGCCCCACCGTCCGCGACGTTCGCCCAGCGTCGAGACAACATTTTCTGATATTCTCTTGCTCTCTATGAAAAGGGTTAGCAGAGCTTGGTTGATTTGTTCTGGCTGTTTATTCAGGATCTGATTTCCAGTGCAAATCCTGCTGGTCCAGACCATCCCAGTGAACAAGAGACGCTGAACCAACGCTGTGATAATGTTGGTCCATCGTCTACGACGATGGGCCAACATTATCCCAGCGTCGGGTCAACGTCTCGTGTCCCCACCCCCTAGCACTTGCTGTCCCGTGATCCAGACATCACTAGTTGGTAAGCCAACGTTGGGTTGATGACAAAACAACGTCTTAGACATTGTACCAGCATTAAGCCAGCATTGGCAGCCTGTTAATTTCTATTCCCGCCAGCTCACTGGTTCAATAAGCATGCTTAGTATCTTATTACATGGTTACTACTACATTATTAACTCTAAGAATATTATTTTGGAATTGCATTTAATAACTTCCTCCCGACTAGTTTAGTTCTGTATCCACACCCGGGAACTAATACCACATTAGGAAAAGTACAAAAACGGGGAAATTAACCTAAAATAGGGAGCTAGACACACTTTAAATGCGCGTCTGAAATCAAGACAGATTCTGTGAATATTCATATCGCCCCTCTAGAATTGCAAGGGTGAATTTCCTACTTTCCACCGTAAGATATAACCCTTTGAATTCCGAAAGGACGAAACTGTATGTTTCTGAAGCTGCAAGGATTTCCTAGATATATCTCTACACATCGTCACCCTGGAATGTGGATCTCCGATACATATACCCTCTCAATTTCAAAGGGGGGGGGGTGTGAAGACAAACGGAGATATGAGGGTGACAGCTGTCGAATAAGTGACATGCGCAAAGGGTCGCATCCTGCTCGCAACGCCTGGTTGCCATGGTAACTCAATTGGCGGTAGCCTTGAGGAGACGGGATTTGCCAGCAGGATCCAGTACGTCATAGTATTGACGTCAACGGTGGCCTGACAAAGGCAAACAACAGTAACTGCTTACTTGTAAATTGAGCAGTTACTACTGTTTGCCTTGATCTAACAGTGTATGCAAACAGCAGTAACTGCCCACTTGTAAAGTAAGCAATTACTGTGGCAACTCGATGTGGTTGGAATCTTTCCAAACAACGAGACGTTGACACAATACTATTTTTATGCTGGGCTATCGTCGAGGACGGTGGCCAACATTAAAACGACATTGGGTGTAGCCTATGTGTCTATTAGCTGGGACAGCTTCCGTGTCAAGGGATCTATGGTACAAGGGCGAATATGATACAAGATACCCGCCGAATGATCACATAATATCCGCTGGTGAACAATCAAGTCAAATATTGAAGCGGATAACATTCCATGGAGATTGTAGACGGGATGCCTGTCTGGAACTGAGTCTTCAGGCAGGGGGATGAGTGTTGCCTAACCCTTAAAGCGCTGAATTAATTTGTAAAAAACATCGAAACCAAATGTTTTTTTTCAATTTGAAATTATCATAAATGTCTTCGTTAGCTCTTTCTGATTCATTCGAATACTTATGTTATGGGTATACGGCCATTAGAAATATATGAGGGGATCGACTTTAGTCGTCAGAATCTGACGTGTGTAGACGTCAGATTCTGACGACTAAAGTCGATCTCCGCGCTGTAAGGGATAAAGACTACATGAATTCAGACAAAATGGTGGACATTTATACTATTATTATAATTACTGCTTAATTCGAATTTAGAATTGTTTATAATTTATCTCTGCAATAAGTCATATCAGTGGCGGATACAATAATTGAGGGGGGGGGGGTGTAGAGCCGATAAATCATACAGACCACAGCTGCCTCATCAGGGGTCCAGTGGCATGCTCCCCTGGGACATTTTCAAAACTAAGGCTTCAAATGGTGCATTGTAAAGCATATTTTGTCCGAAATATGGTCGTTTTTTTGTGATATTCACATCTACGCTGATGGGTTTCTGTCAAACAAATCTTTCAATCCAAATATCTAATAAAATACATGCAAAAAATAAGTCTGAAAAATATGTTATTTTTTCATTATAAATAAATTCATGTATTTTATATAACATCAATTTAATTTTAATGGTTTAGGTTTTTTATTACAAATTAGAACGTTATTACAAATTGGGACGCAACATGGCGCCACTCGCATGAATTGAAATGGATTATATATATAAACATACTTATATCAGGTGGATTGTCCAAATAGCGCATGGAGCGATAGACGAGGGGTTCTCCACATATACATAACATTAATACAATACAATACAATACAATACAATACAATACAATACAATACAATACAATACAATACAATACGATACAATACGATACAATACGATACAATACAATACAATACAATACAATACAATACAATACAATACAATACAATACAATACAATACAATACAATACAATACAATACAATACAATACAATACAATACAATACAATACAATACAATACAATACAATACAATACAATACAATACAATACGATACGATACAATACGATACGATACGATACGATACGATACGATACGATACGATACGATACGATACGATACGATACGATACGATACGATACGATACGACACGATACGATACGATACGATACGATACGATACGATACGATACGATACGATGTTATTACGATGCAATAACATTAATTTAATATTCAGTAAAATGTTGGGTGAGTTTTGTTTCATATAAAGCAGCAAATACAGATCGAAAAAAATGTACGAAGCTCCGAGTCATTTCACTAATTTTACTCGGCTATTGATAAGGTTAATGTATATTACTATGTCGACTAAATCTATCAGAATTTTAAATGAAATTTTGTGTGGCTCTGAAAAGAACAATATTTTTTCCCGAAGATAAATCTTTGGATCCAAAAAACAAAATTGTTTTATAATATTATGCTTCTTTGTCTAAAAATGGTAATGTAGGCGGGTGTAGAGTAGGAGCGATGATATTTCTAATTGCAACCAGTAGTCTCTCTCGTTGAGCAGCATAGAGGGGGCAGTCCAGGAGATAATGAGAAACGGTCTCATGTGTTACGCCACAAGAACATCCAGGAGAGTCAACAAAGCCGAAGAGAAATAAGATGAGCAGATAACTGTGACATTCCGATACGCAAACGAGTGTGCCAGATCGAAGCTGCTCGTAAGCCTGAATAATAATGAGGTGGTGGGCGTTTATAACTAAATTTGTCTTTTATGCGTCGCTTAAAGAGGGATGAAGAATCTAAGTTTCGAATACTGTAATCCAAACTATTCCAGTACCTATTAAATGAAGGAAAAAATAAAATAAAATAGGAAGTTCTACATCGTGGCACCCTGATGCTATTAGCACCTCGTGTTGCATATCTAGTCGAGCTAGCTGTTGGTTGACAAATTTGGGACAAATACAACGGTGATAGCCGATGAACGATCTTAGACATATAAATTAGTTTATTCCACTCCCTTCTTTTAAAAAGGGGTTCCCAGCCAAGTTCTAATAAGAGTTTTTTCAGAGCTAGTTTGCCTCATCACACAGTACATACCCGAGCAGCCTCCATCTGCACACCCTCAAGTCTGTCTGCTAAATATTTAAGACAATTGTCCTAATATTACATCTGCATATTCCATTATGGGTCTAATACGGTTAATAAATAGTCGTTTAGGTGCTTTCCGGGGTGGAGTATATTTCAGGCATCTCATTATTTTTTTTACAATTTTCCATGCCTTACCAAGTATGTAATTTATGTTGTTTTCCCATGTTAAAGATTTATTTATTACTAATCCAAGATGACAGTGCTGGTTTACTTTTTCGAGTATAACTCCATTTATAATAGTTAGATCTGGCAGATGGAAAAGTTTACGCTGTCTAGTCAGTGTCAATGCTAAGGTTTTTAAAGCGTTGAATATCATAAGCCATTTGATAGACCAGTTATGTAAGAATTGGAGATCAGAATTTATTTTAGCCGCTGACACATCGCTAAATTATACAAGGAACGTATGCAAAGGATGTCAGATATTTTGATCAGAACACAAAAATGGAGCATTTATCCACAAACAAAGCTTTTATATTTCCGCCACAATAATGCTGATTGTTATCTGCCCTGTTTGATATTAGGACGCGTTTTACTGATATGAACTAAACCCAACGACACATTTTTCATACTTCAGAAGATAAATTCTGTCACGCTGATTAAGGTATGTCATCGAAAAATGGACTAGACACATTGATAAAATGACCATTGAACATACATGATCCCTATATGCACAGGCTGATTTCCGTCACATCCCTGCTATATCCGGCATAATAAACGTATGAATGCTGTATATGACTAGAAACACGCCTCCCAATGTTCAGCTGTTTGCGATGATAATAGTCTTGCCGCATCAGGTGTGACAGCCAGACCACTGCCGGCAGCAGACAACTTGATAGATGAAGATGATGATAATAGAAGGGTGTGATTATCAAGATTGCTAGTGATATATTAGTGTTGCCCACCACCTTCATCCGGTCTTTATTTTCTAAAGCGATGACAAGCATACAAATGTCATTACAAGCACATGATCATCAATTATTGATTACTGCGTGGTATGTCAAATTTATTGAGCTTTATTTAATTAATATGTTAAAAAAAATGTGATAATAAATGCGGTATACAATGTGATGAAACGGCATACCTACGTTCATTGTCATCAAACTTTATATTTAGTCCTATTTTAAATTATAATACTCTATTGTATAAAATTATTTATGATGAGGATTTTATCCAAAGTGATTCATCTGCATATACATTGGATAAACTTTTTTGGATATAGTTATTAAAGTAACTTGGCTCAAAGCGATATAATGTGGGTAACATGTATCCCAATAACACCAAGTTGGGCGCGACGAACTTACCGGGTTTACAGTGCTGGGTAGTAAACTTGTACTCTGCCTCACAAAGCCAAAAGTCAGTATCTGCTCACTTTATAGGTAAACAGATACTGCCTTTTGGCTTTGTACTTCTACAGACGTTAGATTCTGACGTCTAAAGACGGTTCCCGCACTGAAAGGTTTAATATATAATAAAACATATAGTGTGAGGTCATAACGCCTGGTCACCCACATTTCTGCTAGGGCGGGGGCCCTAGGGTAGTGGCTAGCACCGCTGCCTTTCACGCCAGAGTTCGGGGTTCGGTTCCCGGTCTCGGCGGTTTGAAAGAAACAAAAAATGTTTCTTCCCCATCCACGTGTGAAAGTCAGTATTGTGGGGAGCCTCCGTGACCTAGCCACCTCTGACCGCCAGGGATCGAATTTCGACTCCTGTGTCTGGAGGACAGTGTCATCTTAATCATCTCACCATCCTCAGGAGGTTCTCCTGGCCCAGTTTAGCCTATGTGTGCACAAAGGTGGCCTGAAGCCCGATTCATTTCATTTTACATTTGTGCTAAAGCACAATATTCGAATTCATGGAAACCTTTCGCTTTTCACAGAAATATCAAAAGCAATAATATCCGCTCGATATCATTATCTGTCGTCCATCATTTCGAACAGCGCTGCATTGGCCATCTGTTGGCGCCTCATACCGATTCATGTCAGTGTCACTGAAGTCTCCATTAGAATTATTTTCGGCAATTGAATGGGAAACAAATCTATTTCTTGTCAAATATCGAAGGTTTAAATGTAAATTTTTAACGTACGTTTTTTTACACCGTAGACTGTGCATACCCAACGCATACGATTGTGTATATTTTAGAGAAATAGCTGAGTCAGCTAACAGATATGCGACTCCACTTCCACTGAGCCCCTGTGGCATGTTCACGTGGGTGTATCCTCCAGTATCAAGAATACATGTTAATTTCTTGCTGGTATCTATTCTGTGCTAAAATATCAAGGACAAGAAGGGAAAATCAACGTTCCTCAACATAAAATAATTTCAAATCGCACAGCAGTAGAAATTTCGCATTCAAATATCAAGGATTAGAAAGTAAAGATCAGTAGACCTATTTTTTAACGTAAAATAACTGCAAATAGTACTACAGTCGAAACTGTGGGCCACACTGTAGTAGGAATGTACTTTAAACACACATTGAAATCAGCATTACGAATATTTGATCTCAAGTCTCAAGCTTCATTTAGTTATCAAAAAAGTATGAAATACATAAACTCATTTGTAAACCACGTTTTTTCAAATACAGATGCTGTTGAATTAATTGAGGCTGGAAATTACTCCAACAATTCCAGCCTTAAATTGGTGAAAAGAACAAAGTACAATTCTTCACTTCGCAATCCAAAATCATCTGTAATATTTGGCTAACAGCCAAAGTAACAGGATCCAGTATCTGGTTTTATCCCACCCGGTACATCAGCGCTGTAACAAGTCCTGATATTGTCTGAAAACCACCCAGTGAGTCATTCACCCTTTGACCGCCGGTCCCGATTATATTCGTTTTTTACATTTTTTATCAGGAAATTACATAGCAGCTTTTCAACATGTTAAAAATAAAATGTGACATCAATCAACAAGATTTCACAATAGTTGATCTCCAATTTGTCAAATCGGAATAATTTTCTCTCACTTGAAGTTGTGGATCCCGTCAACAAGACACATTGCAACGTCAAGTTGGTGAAGATTCCAATTGCATAATTTGGTGGTTAAAGGGTTATTCCGAAGTTTCATCTGGTTATTTTTGGAGTCAGTGGACATGGAAAATCCGCTTACTCATCCACACATGATCATGATCAGGTTAAACTTACATAACCTGATAACCACAGAATGAGAAAAAAATCCCAATAAATCATCCAATATTAAATCATAATTAAAGCTGCCCCATGGGATGACATCAATTTTGTTTTTTTAATTTTTAATGGAATAGTGTATCCCGCAGACCATGATTTCAATTTTTGAGATTTTTTTAGGTTTTTGAAAACATTTTTTATCAACATTTATAAGAATCCAGAGTAAACCTAAACAAGCTATGTGTACACCTAAAGGATGGTTGAATATTAGCACAACATTGGGCCACATGTTGATGCCGTCGGCCCAGCGCTGGGCAGATAACCGGTGCTGCGAGAGATTCCCCACTCTTTCTCTTTGCAAACCAATTAGCGGCGGCGCCTTATGATTGATGCTTTGATCATGCCGCCTGAGACGGTGGATATTTGTGGTATAAAGTGTTGTATACTGCAGTCAGTCTTGTTTACATGGCAATATACGACTAGGAAATAAAACTATTCTAGTCTTTTCCATTGCTTTTATTTTTTTTTTAAAGAATTTTGGTGTATTTTCAGTTAAGATCAGTAGGCTATATAACTTCATTTAAATTAAATTTTTTTAATTAAAAAAAAATGACAAAGTGTCGTATAAGGTCTTCTTTTTATCATCGTAATTATTATCTCATGAAGTCAAGTCAATTTGGGTCCCATTTATTTGCTTCACAAATTTTATAATGTGTTGACTATATAGCTCTTCAGATAGGCGTCTAAAGGTGTGACATTGAGAAACAAATTTTGATTTTTTTTATATATCTTTTTAGACTGCACGTTACATTGGCACACTTTAAGTGTCCTTTTTTTAACATCTGCATTTTTTTTGCTATTTAAAATATGTTATGTAATTTCATTTCTGTGCTGCTGAGTAACAAAACAAAACTATGTAGAAACAGTTACAAGCTGTTTCATAGATGAACGTCATTGCTCGATGTCAACAAGTAAATATTGCCAAATATTACTTCTACAATGTTGTTTTTAACCGAACTAATATAATGATATTTTATCAAACTCATGAACATTGTTTCTGTCTTTGTATATTTCAAATACGCTGAATGTAATACTTATTAACTCTTCCTATACCGACTTTCCCATGATAAAACTACCCCCAGAAACCAACTTCTTTTTTAAGGAGGACCCCTGAATTAGCCCCTGGGCTCAATACAGGTTATCGATATGCGCATGCGCACATCTCACAGATTAAAAATGCAAGAGAACATTGCGTCCATGTCACTGACCATTCTGGGTGGCGATTTTCAGCCATGTAAGTAATGAAATTATCTTCATTGCAATTAATCCATGTACACATGTGGAATTCGCAAAAATGCGAAATTGGTAAAGGAAGGCAGTTTTCGCATAAATGCGAAATCGGTAAAGGAAGAGTTAATAACTAAAAATCAAAATTAACGTTACACAGACAAAACGAACCCTTGATAGCCAAACGAGCGTTACATGGACAAAACACACTTTACATTGTCATTGACATTTTGTGAAATACACTCCTTTGTTAACCCTTTGCCTGCTAATCATGGCAATAGTCGTTTTTAATCTGTTTTATTATCCGATTAAAACACTGTTTTTGTAAATAAAACGACTGTTTAAACATCAAGATTTGTGAATGTTTTGTCTCAAAATAAACAAATATGCGTGATTTTCTAACACTTGAGG
>OZ024918.1:28504210-28696710 GCA_964017125.1 Flabesymbios commensalis | reverse complement strand
CTAGTGGCTGCTGGCGAGCGATACACTTCAAGAAAGTGACACCCAGACTACAGAGATTGAAGATGCTAATTTAAAAATATCCCTCCCCACTTGGCCGTTCATCTTCTTGTTATCCTGGTTATAGGCGACAGAGTAAAGTCTTCGCTTACCTAATTTGTGTAGCTAACAAAGATAATGTTCAATAACGTCGACGTCGACGCACCTGGATGAACACTTTGCGCACCGAATTTAAACCCAGTATACAGGTAGAAGCCTCCACATGGGTCTTGGAGATAATGGTAATGTCACACTTCATTTTTATCATTTTTTTCAGCCTCATTATTCCCTTTTTATTGTACTCATTTCTTCTTTTCACTTTTTATAAGTTTATTTGTTCTCACGTCATATTTTATAAGCATTGTTTTATTACACTTTTAATAATTTTTTCACGTCACTTGTATACACTTTTTAAAAATGCCCACATCAGATTCTACACCTATTAAAATGGCAACGTCCCTTGTGGTCGCATGCCGTTTTTAAGCAATGTGGAGGTCTCAACAGGGTAAGCAGAAACGAGAGTGCAGTATCAAATATATTAAAAACGTAAGCATGATAAGAAGCGAAAATGAAGTTTTGTTCATTTAAAAAAACTATCGTCAATTTATCGCTACATCTTATAATGTTGTTGCAATTATCACGCAGTATGCGTAGCCAATCATTCAGTTTGCTTTACAGACTCCACTCACGCTGGGAATTGTTTGTGTGGATGGAATCAATAACGAGCCACAACAAATGGATAATTGAGGACGTCAAACATTACCATTTATCAGATGCATGACAATTTGTTGTAAGTCTCAAACGTATTTTATTAAAGGGGCTTCACAGTGTTGATATTACGTTCTGGGGGTTACTGAATGATGCTGACTGAAAACACACCCGGTTAGGTAGTTATTGGATAAACAAAGTTTAGTGTTCCACCGGGTAGCATAGAGTCACGTGATCAATGTTGTGCGCAGTTTGCATCAGAGCTGTACATTTCCATTGTGCAAATATTTGCAGTAATTGCTTAATTTTCAAGTAAGCAGTTGCTGTCTTTCTTTCTGTATGCTATAATGTATGTACTTATTTAGAAAAAAACAGACAGCCAGATAGACATTCAGCAAACCGCCCAAACAAACAGCCAGTCAGCCTTCCGACCAGCCATCCGACCAGTCAGCCAGTCAGCCAACCAGCCAGTCAGCCAAGTTGAGCCAACCAGCCAAGTTGAGCCAGACAGCCAGCCAGCCAGTCAACCAAACAGTTAATCAGCTAATCAGAAAGCCAACTAGCCAGCCAGCAAACCAGTTGACCAGCCAGCCAGCCAGGTTGCCAGGCAACCTGCCAGCCAGAAAGTAATTACGAGAAAGAGATAATAAATGTTCAAGATTTAGAGTACGTTACATTATATTAGAGCGGGGCGCATGACCTTTTGTCACAATTACTCACAACGCGAAGTCACATGGGGAATCCTTCTCTTCTTGGAGACAAAAATAATAAAATAAATTGTGCCGCTGAGAAATAAAATTAATGGTCCCTATCTCACCCGTCATTTTATGAGAATCATAATTTGTTGAATGGAATTGATGATCCCCTGGAAACGTTAGAGATGTAATAAAAGATAACAGATTTTATTGAAATACACAACCAGTCATGTTTAGCCCTTTATAGCCACTTTACTGAGAAATATATTTTCCTCCAGATGAAATTTTTTTTTTAGGCTAAATCAATACAATTAATTTTCAGTTCCTACAAGATACAACTACCTAGTACTTTATCATTTTCTAGTTTAGTGCGTCAAAAAATAAAAATCTCAATTGTCGTGCAGATATTCAAAAGATTTAATGATATGTAAGGATATCTTGTTACTTCATATCCTCTAGCAGCCGAAATGTCGTAGGTGCCACTCATTTGAGTGGACATGCGACGACACTTTGGCTCTTAGGGGACGGTATTGTCACACACACTTGTTACATATATTTTATTTAGGACACTGAATGAGCAGAATTTAAATGAATAGAGTGATGTGTGCGATTTGAATTGCCTGGGACAATTCATAAAGATCGCATGGGTTGCACTGTTGGCTGGCGTTACTATTGACTGTAAAAACAGTGTGTAATTGGCCGCGGCTCGTGGCTCTGTCTGTCTCAATCTAATCGTGAATCATTTGGTCAAAATAACAACATTTACTCCTGGACAAATAACACTTATATATCACTGCCCCACAGAAACCATTACTTTACTCCAATCTCACTTAATGGCGATGCCGCTGTATGCCCACAGCAAATCTTCCGAATTTTATGGGGTTGCGCCACCCACGCTGACTCAATGTAGGGCCAGCTTCTTGGACGTTGACTAAACATTGACACAATAATATATTGGACAAGACCATTTGATTTTAGCGAGTCGATTGGTGACCATATTTATGTATCTTGTATAATATTAAGACGTCTCATCCACGAGGATGTTACCAGTGGGACTCAGATAGGGATCTCAGGGGTGGATCAGTTTATTTGCACTGGGACCACTTTCTCCACAACCAGTAGCCATATATTGTATTGCCGTGCAAAGCCAAAATGCAGTATCTGCTTACTTTACAAGTAAGCAGATACTGCCTTTTGGCTTTGCAGAACAACCGGTAGGTCCACTGCCTCGGAAATGTAAGCTTTGTGGAATTATGTTTCTTCCAGAACTATGCTGCTACATAGCCACTGCTTCCTCTTTTTGCCATTGTTACCCATGTTCAGTATTTTTTTTTAAATTTTGACACATTGTCGCAGACGGCGGGCCAAAATTGAAACAATGTTGGAGAGAATTCCGAATTTGCCGAGAAAATATCTCAGCAAACATAAGACGATGACCAGATTGTAGTTTAAGAGGTTGGTATATCGTCTGCCATGATGACCCATCATTACCTTCGAGACATGCATTCTCCTCTTTCAACAAACCACGCACAATGGTATAATGAATGAATGGATAAATGAAGAATGATACGCTTCCTACCAAGCACGAGACATAGACCAAATCTTGTTTTATTGTTGGTTTATTGTTTGGCCCAACAATAAATTAACATTGGTCACATTGCTGCCTCCCTTTTCATTGTTATCCACGTTGACCCAGTGTCATATCTAACGCGTAGGCCTAGATCATTTTGGGCTGTGGTGTGATGCTATATGATGACCATGGATAAGTTATTTGGCCCACGGCGATACAGATCAAGATATGTGATAATAAAGATCACGTAGTGAAACGGTCGGCGAGAAATATCTTTAGAACACGCCTAAAGATCAGTGAATGTTTGTGAAAGGAGTCCCAGGGGCCAGCGCGAGTAGAAGAAACACTTCTGAAACAACACGTCTCCCAGCAAACACAAAACTTAGAATCAACATTGGCTTACTGTTGGCTCACCGCCTACGAAATTTGCCCTTCATTTAACTAGCATTGCTTCATCATTTAGTAAGCCTATATGTTTGCTTGTGGTGTGTATGAGGAAGTCGGTACATGGTGGTCAATTATAAAACATGTCATAACAAATCTGGGTGTGGTAGCTCAGCAAACGCAACATATATACACGATGGTGGCTTAATGCTGGGTCAGTGTCGTATGTTTGCTGAGAAGACATGTCTGTATTTCTAGAAAACAGTGTAATAATTAACTGACATCTGCCGGTAAGCTAAGCAACCCTTAAAGCGCTGAAATATGGTTATATAAACCAAGAGAACAAATGTTTTTTTTTCAAATTTATAATCATCATAAATGTCCTAGTTAGCTGTTTCTGTTTCATTTGAATACCTATTTGGGTCTACGGCCATTATAAATGTTTGTTTTACACTTTCAGTACGGGGACCGACTCAAGACGTAAGAATATGCCGCCTAGCGACGTCAGATTCTGACGTGTAAAGTCGGTCCGCGTGCTGAAAGGGTCAATACTAACACTTTCCCTAGGCTAATAGGTATTCTATAAGCAGCGTGCTTGCATGAATGACGCTCATATAAACATATCCGATCTCATATTTCCACATAAAAAAATAATAACAAACCATTTTCAATTCATTATCTATATTTAAACTATGTTGTCAAGCGTTGTATCTAAAAAATATCTACAGCCAATGCGCTGCAATTAGTGGCTGGATGTTAATAAAGCCGATGACCAGCCTCACTCTTCCCAGTGTCGTTTGCTACGGGGGCCCACAGTTAGGTCACACCAACATTAAGGCTAATTCAAAAACATTTATGAAAGTACGTTTGAAAAAAAAAAATTTATTCAAGTACGCATGAATTTTTTTATGCAAGTACTCTTGAGAACATTTATGCAAGTGCAGAAAACATCAATACAATACAAAATACAATTGTAAACATGTATGCAAGTGTAGAAAACTAAAAAGAGAGAGAACGAAGAGAGGGAACGCATTTGCACTGGAACTGCGTCCCAATTTGTAATAAATTATTACAAATTGGCACGCATTTGCAATGCATTTTCGTTCCAATTTGTAAAAATATCATATTTCAGATGATACACAGAGAACACTGGTGACCATAGGGTAACGTTCTTTGCCTCTAAGCAGCAGATTTTGGGTGAATGTGGGCTTTGACATTCTCATAGTTCATATCATTAAATTGTTGTTCAAACGACTTCTAAGTCGTTAAATCGACTTATGCTAAGTCGCTATACTAAATTATAAGTCATTAAATCGATTTAATATAACGAAATGTAACTGACTTATAAGTCCTTGTAACAACTTATGCTAAGTCGATTTAACGACTTACTAAGTCGATTTACTAAATCAATTTAGCGACTTATAAGTCGTTTGAACGACTTGTACTAAGTCAATTTAATGATCAATATGAATTATGAGAATGTGAAAGCCCACATTCACCCGAAATCTGCTGCTTAGACATGTTAAAAGCAAATAACGTTACCCTATGGTCACCACTGTTCTCTGCGCATCATCTGAAATATAATATTTTATTACAAATTGGAACGCAAATGGCTTAGATTCTCTCCTGAAGGTCAATGAGACTGACAAAACTATTCGGGAGACAGCGTGTCACCTGGTTACGGTGACCCAATCTGACAAAATTGGAGTGAGAAGGCAATTTTCTCGGAGTCACGGAATTTCATAAAACTCTCAGAATCTGGGGGTAAAGAATGTGAGATTATGAACGCGTACCAGAGACAGACATGGCTTTAATCTGTTGCCCAGCAAACACAAGACGTTGAAGCAATGTTGGGTGTCGTAGACGGTGGACCAACAATAACCCTTTCAGCGCGGGGACCGTATTTATACTTCAAAATCTGACGTTTAAAGACGGGCTCCGCACTGAAATAAAAAACAACAACATATTATGACAGTCGTAGACCCATAATATCTATAGGTATTCAAATGAATCGGGAAGAGATAACTAAGGTATTTAGGATGATGTCAAATTGAAAAAAATGATCTCCATGCTTTATGCAAAAAAAAATTCAGCGTTGTAAGGGCTACAACAACATTGGCTCAACGTCTTGTGTTACAGAACCCGTTGCGGTCCAGCAATACCGGGCCAGTATTTGCATTGTTGGCCAAGCATCGACCCATCACAGGGCCAGCCACCAGCTGATTGGCTGACATTGAATAGTCAGCCAATCAGCGACCTCAAACCTGAGTTTACCATTGAAATCCCCATCCACTACAAGTCAAACCAACACCAATCTGAGCTGTCTTTATTTATCTAGTTCAGCCCTTTCAGCGCGGGGACCGAATTTAGACGTCAGAATATGACGTCTACAGATATCAGATTCTGACGTCTAAAGGCGATCCCCGCACTGAAAGGGTATAATATTTATAATATATGTAGACACATAACATAGGTATTCGAATGAAGCAATATGATGAATTAAAATTAAAAAAAAAAACTTTGCTCTTTGGTTTATATTTGCGCTTTAACCCTTTAACCGCCAAATTATTCAATCTGAATTTTCACCCACTTGAAATTGTGTCTCGCTGACGCGATCCACAACTTTAAGTGAGTGAAAATTATTCAGATTTGACAAAATGCAGGTCAACTGTTTTCATACATTGCTGATTGATGTCATATTTTATCTTTAACATGCTTAAAAAGTGGTACTTAATGTGATAATAAAAATGAAAACCCGAATATATGCGACACCGGCGGTTAAAGGGTTAAGGGTTAAAACAACTTCGGTTTGAGCAACGAAGCTTTGAACCCTTGTCCTGGTGAATTGTCTGTAAATATTTTTCATTCATTTGATGATGCTGGAATTGCTAATGCAATTTCCAAATGACAAAAATTATCAGTATTTTGTGAGAATTGCAATGCATAGTTAGCCTCTCATATATTGGATTATATCATTAACTTGGCATCTACGCGAACTATTTCATCAATTGAGTGACTTTCGGTGTCCCTTAGAATCAAATTTAAAGTATGTTTATAGTTACCTACAGGGAAGTCACCTAAATGAAATGCCTAAACCTCCGAACCGTGCTCGTGATCTTTGTTATTCAGGGCAAAATATGTTATTTGTTCGTCCGATTAAAACAAAGATGGTGAGAGATCTTTCTCTGTGGCGACATCAAAATTGTGGAGCCGTCTTCTTTGTGAAATTAGAACTTCAAAACAGTGTAATCATTCAGGACAAAATGAAAGCTTTGTGCCCTGGCATTCTGAGTTGGCGACCTGGAATGAAATAAGGACTACGGTACTGATTGTCGCGAATATACGCACGGGGCACCGAGGAGTTATAGCGCTATAGAAATGCATTCATTCATTCATTCATTCATTCATTCATTCATTCATTCATTCATTCATTCATTCATTCATTCATTCATTCATTCATTCATTCATTCATTCAATCATGTATTCATTCATTCATTCATTTAATCATTCATTCATTCATTCATTCATTCATTCATTCATTTATTCATTCATTCATTCATTCATTCATTCCGCCAAATTATTCAATCTGAATTTTCACCCACTTGACGACGCGATCCACAACATCAAGTGAGTGAAAATTATTCAGATTTGACAAAATGGGGATCAACTCTTTTCAAATCTTGCTGATTGATGTCACATTTTATCGTTAACATGTTTAATAGTTGGTACTTAATGTGCTAATAAAAAATGAAAACCCGAATATATGCGGCACCAGCGGTTAAAGGGTTAATACTCTCTAGTTAGTAGCCCAACAAACACGGGACGTTGACCCAATGTTGATTTATTGTTAAGCCCAACAATAAATCAACAATAAACCAACATTGGGTCAATGTCTCGTGTTTGCTAGAAAGCTTATCAATATCAACAGCAACTGATAAAAGTTTGAACGATATCCCAGCAGACAAGAAACCCAGCTTACACAAGACACTGACCCATTGCTGGATCAGTGTTGGTCCACCGTCTACGACGCTGGCCCAACATTGGTCCAACAATGGGTCAGTGTCTCGTGTTAGCTGGGAACGCTGTCAACATGTTGGACCAGTGTCACACCGGTTGGGCCAAGGCTGTGCCAGAATTGGGCTATCATCTTCTGTCAGTCAGGACACAGGAGGCAGCAAAGTTTATAACGGATATCACCTCTTGACCTGCTCAATTTTAATCATAAACATCAATGTTCCATTAGCACGCTGTCACATCAGACTGATATGAACTGAATGTCCTGTTACGTCTGCTTGGATGATTTAGGAACGCATCATTTAACATCTAGGGGGGGGGGGAGGAAGTTTTTATTGCAATTTATGTATTTTTCTATCGGTAGGCAACATTTTGCTTGTCCTGACTGTTGACACAAACAATGTTTTTGGTGGAGAGAAAAAGAGAAACCCGACTCTACACGATGTTACATTTGTATACATGATATACTTCGAACTGTGTGTCATCTAGTCTATTAAAACTGGTTTGAATAGCCACCCATTTTACCTGCTGTGTGTTTTTTTTCAACTGGTCTGGTGGATGTTCCTTTTACCTTGATGATTTTAGGTTTTATACCAGATTGTTGCATCGCCCTACCACTATTTATGGTATATTCTTTATGACACTTGCTGATTTAGAAACTTTCTTGTATTTCTTAACCCTGTAACCGCCAGATTATTCAATCTGAATTTTCACCCACTTGAAGTTGTGTCTCGCTGACGCGATCCACAACTTCAAGTGAGTGAAAATTATTCATATTTGACAAAATGGAGGTCAACTCTTTTCAAATATTGCTGATTAATGTCACATTTTATCTCTAACATGTTTAAAAGGTGGTACTTAATGAGCTAATAAAAAATGAAAACCCGCATATATGCGACACCGGCCGTCAAAGGGTTAACCTTTGTGCTGCTGAAGTGTTTGTTTACATTTTTTCTCATTTGAAGCTAGAATTTCAAACATAATTTCCAGCCTTAAATGACGAAAAAGATTTATATTTATGAAAGAATAGACATCTCCAATATTGAATTATTGAATTAAGTAAGCATCTGCCAAAAACGATTTGATCAAGTTTGTGATATTATTATTTATCTAAAACATGCTTGAAACGGTATATATATATGAGTGACATGAGTGACAACAATGGATACTCAAGGGTCAAATTACAGCTATGAAAGCAGTCAGTGGGTGGGATGAAGAAGACAACTTTTGGAAGAGCAGTTTTGCCAAAACATGAAGAGGTTCATGTAGAAATACATGGTACTCACACAAACATATACGGAGATGTCAACTTTGTTCGATGCTTCATCACGAACCAAACAATTCAAAGCGCGTGATGTCAAGAAGAATTAACCCTTTAACCGCCGGTGTCGCATATATTCGGGTTCATTCATTTTTTATTAGAACATTAAGTACCACCTTTTAAACATGTTAAAGATAAAATGTGACATAAATCAGCACTAATTGAAAACAGTTGACCTCCATTTTGTCAAATCTGAATAATTTTCACTCACTTGAAGTTGTGGATCGCGTCAGCGAGACACAACTTAAAGTGGGTGAAAATTCAGATTGAATAATTTGGCGGTTAAAGGGTTAAAGAAAACCCCATTAACCCCTACAGTGCGAGGATCGACTTCAAGCGTCAGAATATGACGTCTTTAGGCGTCAGATGCCGACGTTTAAAGTCTATCCCAACACTGAAAGAGTACAAATATTTATAATGAAAATAACGCTGGAACAATCACTAAATCTCTTAGAAAAATCAGATTGAGAGCGTTTACCAAGTACCCCCAGTTTATTGTCTCCAGTACAAGACAATGTATTTTTAATATTTCTGATTAAAATGTGTACACTATCGCACAGAGTTTGTGCGAACTGATGCTCATCACGATGATAGAACCTACCATTATCAGTGATTACGGTATCAGGATATCACAGTATCTTGTCTGAATTAAGAGCTGTGATTATAAATGTGACTTTATGTATGCTTATAGCATTATATACTGCTGTACTATCGCAATCATAATGTAACAAAAGTATATTAAGATATCAGGTTATATAGGCCTACTGCTTTTATGGCAAAATATTGTTATCGGAATGTCATGTCATTCTAATATCAGAATTGCCATTGCATGACACTATTGTGCAATGTTTCGATACTGTATTATTATAGCCATTCTTACAACGATATTATAATTCAATGTTACTTGTGTGCCAGCATCATAAGAGTTGGTTATGCTAGGTATGCTGTTTATGCTGGCGAAGTATGGGCATTATCATGTGATATAATTATCTGAATAATTATTAGCGCATTGTTTAGAATGGTATGTGGCGAGGTTTATATAAACTGATAAAGACGTACTTAAGTAAATTAACACAATTTTCCAGATTGAATATTTCAAAGGGATCATCATGCATTTTCGACTACTAGCGCCATCATTACGGTTTTTGTAATTTTACCTTGAAACTAATAATACGACATTCACCCATATCACGCAGAGATGTCTCTTTACATAATTAATTAAAGGGGCAATTGAGCAGCTTTTAATTTTTAATTCTACTGTTATACCAAATTTACATATTTTTTTTAAATTTTTATAACTAGACGTGCATAAGCTGACACAAATAAAATTGGAATCACGACAACTATAACTCATATTTCTACAACGTCTAACTAAAAAAAGCCACCATAAAAGGTACTACGTTGTTTCAAATTTAAAACAAGGGCACTGCACATTGATATGACAAGGATTGAAAAAATGCCCTGTGCAATTAATAACATATATTTGGCACATAAACATGCCCAAAGTAATATACTGGCAATATTTCAGCCTTGACCTTGACACTTTTAGTTGCCTTGTAAAAATAACATCAGAAATCACTGCCTCGCGTTGGAGATATTCGGAAAGATGGTATTAGGCCTACACTCCACTACATGAATGATGATGGTGCTGGCAACTGGACCAACCCACTTGACGTTGTGTCTCTCTAACGCGACACAGTACTTCAATTGTGTGAAAATTACTTATCAAAATCGGGTCAACGTCTCTTGTCTGTATATGACAAAGTTTAGAAGGGGAAGGGAGCCAAATTAAAAAAAACTTCAGGTGTCGATTTACTCCTAAAATCTGTTGTTTCTTGAATTGTATTTATTTGATAGACTGCTTCAGAGATATTTTTACATTATCAGAATGATACAAATAATTAATTATGGCCTATTTTTTACTCTAACGAGCTTCCGTACGAATGTATCCTGAAGCTTCGCTCTACTTCGTGAGAGTGACGAAGGATTTTCGATTTTATGACGTCAGCACTGCTTCGAGGTCCGAGCTCTGTGCACTGCAGCGTCATAAAATAATATGTGAAGTCCTTGAACTGCTCATGTTACCAGCGCCACACCCTATGATTACGAGCCCACATGATGCCTTCTCGTTTCGACAGGGACAGACATAACAGATGGCTCTGGTAACAGAATCACACCAAACACTGGACATTTACCCAATGCTGGGGCAATGTTAGTCCAGCATTGGGTCAATGTCTCTTGTTTGCTGGAATGTAACTGCTATGAGTAAAAAAAAATGATAAAATATCATAATCAGTGATAATGCCTTTTCGGTTTCCTTTCGCATTTCAGTGACTTATTAGATCTTCAAGTGGGTGTAGCGCTTTGACCCCTTAACCGCCAAATTATTCAATCTGAATTTTCACTCAAGTGAGTGGAAATTATTCAGATTTGACAAAATGGAGGTCAACTGTATTCAAATATTGCTGATTGATGTCACATTTTATCTTTAACATGTTCAAAAGGTGGTACATAATGTGCTAATAAAAAATGAAAAACGGAATATATGCGGCACCTGCGGTTAAAGGGTTAAGGATTTTATAAGCCCCCATCCATTCTGAATTTATTTACGCTGATCCAGTGGATGATAAACATACATAAATTCCACATGCTTTCAACGTTGTAATACAATATTTTTTATTAGCTTCTAAATGTTTTACGAAAAGTTGTCCATTTGTGAAAAATTGTTATCATGATATATTTGTTGCACATAGGCTTATCATTGTCATATATTTGAAATTATATAAACATAAAAAAGATTGCTGTATTTTATATATTGTGCATTAATAGAATATTTTATTTCGTCAAACCAATGGCGTTGTAATGATTGACCCACGTCTGCGGCGCTGGGTTCGATCCCTCTTATTTGTGGGGCTGGTGCCACTTCAAAGAATGGATTGATGTGTTTGTGAATTAGTTGCCATGGCACAAAACCACGTGAGTACTTTGTGGTTTCTCATTGGCTGTTTATCTAGCCAGTAAACACGAGACGGTGACCCAATGTTGTTTTAATGCTGGGCCGGCGTCGAAGACGCTGGCCCACCATTAAACCACCATTGGTTCAACGTTTTTGCTGAGTACAACTCATGACGCTTGTTTCAATCCTGGTCGACATTTCACAGGTGGTACACACTTGATGTTTGACATTGACGTGGTCCCCCACCCCTTTTTAGAAGTAACGATTTTGCCATCCACTGTATACTGAAATCAACTCTGTAAAATGGGGCCAAAATTCAAATATCAGGGGGGGGGGGGAGGGGCTGGGTTATTTTTGAAACAATCATGTTCACACGAAATTTTCGTGAAGTCAATAATTTGTCTGAAGGCCACGTTGTAAATAAATATTCACTCTAAATAGATTTTAAATAAATAATAATAGAAGCACATGAGCAACATCAATAATGACCCGTAAATTTTTTTCGAACAGCGCTCGGCATCATTAAATGACCCTTTAATTTGTGAAGCTTCGGCTCTTTAACTAGGCCTAGTTTGGGATCCAGCGTTGCGGACATCATTTAATTTCTAAGAAAGTGAAATAGATATTTATCTCCATATACAAACGGAAATTTCTTTGAGGCAGAATGCAAAAAAAACAAAGTTCTGCAGATATGAAGTGAAATAATTAATTTGTCCAATTCGACTCCCCCCTATCACTGCCTATACTAATTGAATGGTAGCCCCCTAACCATCAGTAAGATATATGCATTCCCAGCACACACGAGACATCGACCCAATGGTGTTTTAATGTTGGCCCACCATCTGCAACGCTGACCCAACATTAAAACAACATTGTGTCAATATCTTGTGTTTACTGGGTTTAAAACACCATGTTATCTAACTAAGTTGAGGAGCTCCTCAATGATTCAACAAGGAGGTTTTCTAGAACATCTTCGGATAGACCAGTGAAAAGACCAATAACTTTTACCCAAACCCGGTGGAAAATGTTAGAAACTTGCTGATATAGTGCATGACCAGTATTGCTACAGTACAGTGGAATTCCTTATCTAAGATAGACGGCCGGTCCGATATCAGAACTACCCAGCAAACACGGGACATTCACTCAATGCTGTTTCAATGTTGGGCCAGCGTCGGAGACGGTGGGCCAACATTGAAACAGTATTGAGTGAATGTCCCGTGTTTTCTGGGTATCACATCAGTCATTGCTCAGCAAACACCAAACATTCCTATAACATTTATGCAATGCTGGCCCAGCGTCGAAGACGTTGGACCGACGTTGCATAAATGTTATGCAAATGGTAACTTGCTGAACCACATGCCTCAGTAAAATATGTGGAAAATTCTGGCCAAACGCCGGCACAACCTCAGCATTGACACAGAATTTAAGTCTGCTTATCATGTACACGACTACCCATTGGTCACACGACGTTGTTGCGACGCCTAATCAATGTCAATGACGTGGATTCAACGTCGCAACAACGCCGTGTACCCAAAAGTGGGTAGTGTACTGAGAGAGAATGGGATCTTTCTGACAGGGGCGGCACATCGCCACTGCCGCGAAAAGCCAATAGGCAGTGACTTCTCCATTTCAAGCTAACATTTACTGCATTTTGGCTTTGTATGGCAGAATAGATAACACTATTTGACAGATTTTGGCAGCTGTATTCTCTTCAGTGCTGTGTTGGGTCAAGAACTGGTCTATTCATGGTAAAAACAGTGCAGGTGTCCATTTATGAGATGACTTATGTCCAGGGGATTTACATACAGCCATGCCCAAAGGAAAATAAGTTTTTGGTTGGGTCGATGTTCCAGCATTGATCCAACCAAGGAAAATAGAATCTGATTCTATTTTCCTTGATACAACACATCCATGGCAATGTCTCTCGTCAGAGACTAAAATATCTCATTTCTATTCAATTTTTTTTTATCATTGCATGTGACTGTAATGCCGCTCTGCAAAGCAAAAAGGCAGTATTTGCTTACTTGTAAAGTAAGCAGATACCGCCTTTTAGCTTTGCACGGCAGAATAGACCCTGGTTGATTTGCAGCTGCTCAGTGCATTGTTTTTGTCTTTATATTTTCCAAGGAACGCGTAGTATGGCCCTAGCCCAACAGGCACGACGTCGAGCCTATGTTGTTTTGATCTTGTAGCTAGTGTACGTAATTATGACAAAGTTGGTTTGACGTGGTGTCTGCTGAGGTACGTTCCTTTGTTTTAGAAAACCCCCCTTGATTTTAGCGGACATACACTATGTGATGTCGAGGCTGGATACGTGGGAGGATGTGGTAAATTAAACGTGTACGTGGCTTGTATGGACGACTGACTGACGGATGCCGTAATAGGTCACACGACTTTTTGTGTATGCATGGATGAATGGGAAAACAATTGCATAAATCAACTCTTTCAGCACGCGGACCGACTTTAGACGTCAGAAGCTGCATGATGTATAGAATACATAGACGTCAGATTTTGACGTCTAAAGTCAATGTATTTTCACAAATACTCCAGCCTCCCGCCCCCTGGAGATTGAACGACGGTCCCCTAACAAAGACATTTATGATTTGTAAATTTGAAATCACCGTTTGGCTCCCATGGTTTATCCGAAAATATTTTCGCGTTGTAAGGGTAAAAACCCTTTGCATCCGTCTACATGTGAGACTATCAGTGTTTCTACGCCATCTGAAATCACATACAAATTGTGCTGAGCCACCTTACAAGTTGCGCCCCCATTCCCAAGTAGAGCTGTGCCTTTCACTATAGTTTATCCCAGCGTCGTAGACGGTGGGCCGTCATTAGCCTAGCATTGGGTCACCGTGTCATGTTTGCTGGTTTATCGTCTCACACAGGCGTGCAAAACCTAAATGCAGTAGATACGTTATTTTCAAGTACGCAGTTACTGTCTTTTGGTTTTGCAAAGTATCAAGCAGCCAAGGTGTCGCATGAGCTACTCATATGATGTAAATGGTAGGAGATTTATGGTAGGGGATTTATAAATTACCAAATACTTTACTTTAAATTGATGAATTATAGCCATGAAATGAGAGTTAAAAAGCAAAAAAATTATATTAAATAATTGTTTTGCGGTCAATGTTTCTATTCATTTCGAAGCTGGAAATTATGTCACAATTCGCTCTTCAAGTGGATGAAAATATAGGGTTATAAGGTATGCGTAATGGTGGGTTATTGAATAGTGTTTTCTTCCCTCGCCCTGGGCATGCCTAGGGGATTTACAAACAGACATGCTCATACAGACGGCCGGAGAGTTGGGTTTCGATGTGCAATTTAATGCTTAAACGCGGTGGCCTTTCACTCAATTCCGCTATCCTCGGGTTGCATATTTAATAATTCTCCAGAGGAACAATATATAGTTGAGGCTAACTCATCCCAAGTGAGAAACACCAATATCAACCACTTTATTACTGGTGGTTTAACCCGTACAGCGCGGATTTAGACTTTAGACGTCAGAATCTGCGTCTCTAGACTTCAGATTCTCACGTCTAAAGGTGATTCCTGCACTGTAAGAGTGAAAATATTTATAATGATCGTAGACCCGCAACATGAATCAGAAAGAGTTAGCTAAGACATTTATGATAATTTCGAATTGAATAAAACCCTTTGGTCTCCAAATATTCAGCGCTTTTAGGGTTGAGGCCTATACCGCGGCCACATCAGTGACTGATCACTATTAATTCGAGAGCTGCATTAGCTCCGCTGTTGAGGAGAGGAATCAGGGTACATCGCTGGCAATCCGTCTAAAGATTATTGCTCGAGGAGGCTGCAGCATCTCTTGGATGGTTGTTGTAGACTAGTTGATTACATGCCAGCATGGAACAGACTTAACTGCAAAATGAGCTGCCAAAGGGGTCAAAAATACACTTCATGTACTGCTACTAACAACCATCGCAATATCCATGATATCATTCCTTAGGTATCTTAGAAATGCTAAAAAATCCTAGAATAAATTTTAACATTTTCCAACATTTCTTTATTATAATTTAGTATAGGTGATGCACTGTAATTTTTGACTAGGCCTATTTATTAAAACAATACATATAAATAATTTTATTCATAAATTCACCAGATCTATACATCAGTGCACCACCCAGTGCAGCGCCTGAGTTTGAGCAAGTCTTAAAACATTTCGTACACACCATCTATCTGTATGCATTAGAAATTCCTTAGACATGTATCTGACCATGTGCCAGCTAGTGAGGAGTTTGCCGCCATACCAGCAAAGAAGAAACGCTGACTCCATTCTTGTTTAATGTTGGCCCACCGTCTGTGACGCTGACCCAACATTAAAACAGCATCGGGTGGACGTCTCGTGTTTGCTTGCGTGGCGCCAACGCGGGACAGACTGCTGATTGTGCAATAAGTTCAATTTCCAGGAGAGAAAAAAACCTCAATCTATACGTATAGAACGTCCTTGCTCAGAGCAAGAACGTTCTATACGTAAAGAACTCCTTGCTCAGAGTACACACTCCTCTCGTCTAGTAGTCCACAGTTCCCCAGAGAACCTGCTACGGCATTAGTCACTCTAAAATATTGTATTAATGATGTGCCAACTTCGTCCGACGTTGGCACAGCATTAGCACAACATCTGGTGTCCATTTGCTCCGGATAGTTGGCTTAGGATGTCAGTCTTTATCAGCATTGACAGCACGGCCAGAGTTTTGGGTTACAAAAGCTCCAGTACAGCCATGTCGTGCAAGTTCAACTGCTTACTTTACAAGTGAGCAGATACTGCCTTTTGGTTTTGCAGGGCGGAACCGCATAGCTCTACGCTACTCGGAGCGTCGAATCCTGTTCTGGTCTGCAAAGCCAAAAGGCAGTAACAGAAAGTAAGTTAATGCCATTTGGCTTTTCACAGGAATATTGCCCACGGCCCTCCCAATGATATACATGCACATTGACACTAACCTTGAGAACCATGTATATACTAACAGTGTAATAAAACATAATTTAAATAACAACGGCGGTGGTTGGCCGATCTCGCCATGTAACAGATTGAGCCACTCTTCGATTGGTCGGGCCTAGGATACCAGGCTTGGTCCTAATATTCTATAGACACCAGCTTGTTTAGCTTGAAAGTAATAAATCATAGGGGATAAGTTTTACCAAAAGCTTTAGGAAATCATAAAATATACCCTCTTTATCTGTGCACCCATGTCTGGTGTACAATCAGATTCAGCGTATTATATATATCAAATAATTATGTGGTTATCGAACAGATTTATTCGTATCTAGCTAAACCGACTGCTGGAGAATTTTCAGTAATGTCTTTATACCTCAGAATCTGACGTCTATGGACGTCAGATTCTGACGTATAAAGACGGTCCCCGCACTGAATGTCAGATTCTGACGTATAAAGACGGTCCCCGCACTGAAAGAATTACAATATTTCTTTTTGTCGTAGACCCATGACAAATACAAAAGGTATACAAATGAAACGGAAAAAAAACCAACTAGTACATGCATGCAAGGTGTTTCAAATTGAAAGACCTCTTTGTTCTCCATGGTTTATGCAAAAATATTTAAACGTTACAAAGGTTAATGAACAGAAACCATAGCATAGATATTCAAATGAAGCGGACAGCGCTAACTAAGACAGTTATGGTGATTTCAAATTGAAAAAAACCCTTTGGTCTCCATGGCTTATACGAAAGTATTACAGCGCTTTAGGAGTTAATACTGTATACTGGATGACTGGGCGGTGAGATATCGGCTGGGTCGCCCCTACATCTCATCTGATAGAATTGCTTCCAGATAAAACATGGGGCCGGGTTGTAGTGTTAGCTGAGCGAGCAATGACTGTTTGTTTGCAGCACATGATTTATATACCACGATGATTATTTTGATATATGATTCGGAAGATTTTTCACGATGTGTCGGACCCTTCTGTCCAAATGCACTTCAGTAAAACTGAAACAAGAAGAAGTCAAAATGGGGCAGTTACTGAATGATCATAATCTCAAAAACAATTTGGGACTGTAATATCATGGATTCGTTCCCCAGTAAACACAAAGCAGCATTTGTATAACATTGATACAAGGTTGGACTAACGTCGAAGACATTGGGCCGACGTTGTGTAGATGTTATACAAATGTTTTGTGTTTACTGGGAGGTCACAACCCAGCAAACTCGAGACATTGAACCAATGTTGGGTCAATGTTGGCCCGCCGTCTACGACGTCAGACCAGCATTGACCCAACATTGTTCCAATGTCTAGTGTTTGCTGGGAATAGGAAAATTTACCGTATAAGTGAGCAGAATATGATATACTACATTTTGGCTTCGCAGAGCAGAATGAAGTCATGGAGAATGATTAAGGAAACACTTTGCAGAGCAGTATGAAGTCATCGCGAATGATTAAGGAAACACAAATCATAACTCAGACAGACATATATTTTATTGACACAAATAAAAGCTGGAGTTTTTGTCGTGGAAAAAATATTTATTTCAACCCGGCTCGGCGGCACACTGACACTTTAAAATTGTATCAAATGTTTATATAAAACAGTTCTTGTGGTAAATTATTTATTTCACGCAGGCCCGCAGGAATTATTTATTTAAAAAATTCCAGCCCCCCCCCTAGAGATTGAATGGGAGCCGACAAAGTGGATTTTTCTGAATATTTTGTAGATGTGAATGATAACTACCTAAAATAAATATAAATGACATTGACAATAAATTAAATGTGTACTATGTGTATTTATAATGTGTGCAATCTACAGAGAAACACAAAATGAGTACAATTATATAGTCTATGGTTACTAATCATGACTGCTCTCATCTTTGTGCATCAGTTAGAACATTATGGTCTGTATCATTCGAATTTATTGAAAGTAACACATTATAGGCCAGTGTACAATTGTACACTGTGCTTGGTAGTGTCTACACATAGTCAAAAAATAAATTCTTACTGGACGATTAGCCACAAGTTCCTAAGATTATTATATCTGGTATATCTATAACCTCTTAAACCGCTAAATAAATAATTAGTTTACTGTAATTTAAATTTCCACCCACTTGAAGTTGTGTCTCGCTTCCGCGACCCACAACTTCAAGTGGTTGAAAATTACTCATATTTCTTTAATGCGCAGCACGCAGCACAAAAATTAAAAAACTTTCGCAGTTCTAGTCTATGGACATGTTTACATCATATAACCATATTAATAAGCCAAAAAAATCACAGATTCTTTTTAAATTTTAGCCTGTGCATGTCCCTTTAAATGTACACTTCCATGCAACGGTAAATCCACTGGTAAACAGCATATGAAGCTGCTTACTTTGTCTTTACACTACACTCTAAACAATATAGGTTATTTAAAAAGAACCTTTTAGTACTATTACCATGCAACCCCTGGAGAACCCTGCAAGGGTTCTCCAGGGGTTGCATGGTAATAGTACTGAAGGGTTTCTTCTGAATAACCTATATTGTTTAGAGTGTACCACATAACAGGAGCAATGATTTGCGGGCATCAGATAGTGGCTGTCTCAACAACCGAGATAAGAATCCCTATAAATAGATGAATCCTGGATCATCCGGATCGTGCTAGACTCCCTCGTGCGAGGATATTTATTTTGCTGCTCAGCCGGATAGTTTACCTGTCACTTCACAATACAATAATCCCTGGTAAGCATGAAGCTGAACGAGAGGAAGGAAGTTAAAGAAGGGTCCAAAATAACAAGTGAAATATTTTGAACTGCATTTACCATGAAAAAAAACAATGATTTATTCCACGATCTCTGTCTGTTGATGTTATAATTAGTTTCGATTGTGATGACTTTATACTAATGGCAGTGGAAAAAATCACTTTTAGTATAATAGGACGTAGAAAAAATTGTGTTATGAATTTATACCCCTAGTTTGGAGCCACGTCTGCGCGGAATGGTGCATTTGGATCACACAGCACACGCAACCGGAAGAGCCGCCATTTATATTACATAAGAGTAATGGTGGAAGTACCGTAATTTGATTACAGGCCATCTGTCTAGCTGTCAGTACATGTTTCGGCAATAATATTATTTTACGGCGGTTCCCATTTTGGAAAGTGCTTGTTATACACAAGCGACAAAAAAAAACAAGCCGCCGTTTCTCAGTTGAAAAAACTCCCTCCCCGGCAATTATGCTGGTATGGTCTATTGTCAGGCGAAAATATCCAAGGGATAATATTATGATGTTATGTGTAATGATGTTATGATATACAAGTTAAAATTGTCTTGCTGAATTGTGTTTTTTATTATTCAATAAATTAATGCTGGAAAATCTGTCCACAATTATTCGACAATATATTTTTTACTTTTTAAGATGCGAGTGGCATTTGATTTGATTTAAAATCTGCTTGAAAACGGATATATTTGATTCTAGCTAATCAGTTGATTGAATATCTAGAGCAGATTTACTATTCACCATAGATGTTCATTACAGTATGTTAATATACATTAGCATGCATTTTTAAATAGGAATATACGTATTTTTTTACATTTAGATTAGCTAGGAGATATAATCAAATCGACCACTTTACACTTGAAGCTCGCCATCCAACTTTTTTTTCACCAGCTAACGTTTCCTCTCTTTTTATTTACGGCGTGATCATTGTGCTGTTACGACGTCACGCTTGACGCACGCGAGCTATGTGTTTTACATCTACAACGTCTGATGTTTTGCTGTGCGTAATCCTGGAGCTGGAGTGCGTATAACTGCTCTGTTGCAGTCTGTGTCAGGTTTTTTTTGGTGGGATATTTTTGTCAGATATCGCAGGCTTCGGGTCTGCAAACACGAGACGTTGTTTCAATGCTGTTTTGATGTTGGCCCACCGTCTACGACGCTGGCCCAACATCAAAGCAGCATTGAAACAACGTATCGTATTCGATGGGAGGTAGGGGGTGATGTTGTTTACTCTGGTTCGGCCTGTCTGGATCTCGCTGCAGGCGATGGAGGTGGATCCACGGTAACCCGGTCTGTGATGTAATATTATGAGATGGGCGGGGGCCCTGGTGCAGTGGTTAAAGCTGCCTGCTTGGAAAATCGGAGATCGTGGGTTCGAACCCCACTCTGGCCTTCAAGTTTCGTAAAGATTCCAGAAATGAAGTCATTATTCAGTGATGCAAATTGAGTCTTTGATGCATCATGATAGTCAGGCAGAATGCTGATATAACCTGGAAATTTATACAGAAGTTTATAGTTTTATTGATTTGTGTTCAGTAGAGGCTGGAGTCATCATTTCCACCGGGAGTACTAAATTTCACCCAGTGGCAATTTTTTTATTTGCATATTTCCAAGAAGGCCGCCAATCGCCAGGCTTAAATCTATAAAATGAAATATATCTGAGCCTAATTGTTCAAATTTGATGATCTTGGAGTCGATTTCTATCAAACCAAATGCCATAAGTAGACTTATCACATTTTAAAATTATTTGGAAGTCAAGGTCAAAGGTCAAGGCCATTTTATGGGTCTGATACGGTTAAAAAAGACATCATATGTGGCGCGTGACCGAATTTCACATGACGGGTGCACCCGTCATGTTATTAGTGCGTCATTAGGATTAGTGCAACCTATGGACTAGTGTGACGGGTATACCGTCATACTTTCAAAGTCATACTTGCAAAGTAGCCTGAACATGGTAAATATACGCGGAGACCTACAATGCATAGTGGGGGAGCAATAAGTGGGGTTTTTTTCTGGGGAATCTTTCAAATCCGGATGCAAGCATCAAAATTGGCATGGATCTGAATGTCACGGGTGGTGTAAATGACCCCGCTTTGGTCTGGCCTGCACTATGCAGTTGCAGGTGTGAGGTTGAGCTGTACTGCAAGGACAATTATTACCAGGGTAAGCTGACTAAAACTGTTATGTTCTTTACTGCATTACAGTATATTACTTCCAAGTTAGATCGAGACTACATTTCATGCTAACCATCATAATGTATTTTAACTCTTTGTCTCATATTTTGTTAAATAAGCTTTCACTGAATTCCGGAGGTCGAAATTCAGATTCTGCATGGTCAAAAATGTATAATTTGATGCCAACATCATTAAATTCGCAAAAAATGGCCGCCATCACTTTCTGGAATATTGTTATTCATAAATCGAGCAGACAATTTTCACCAATATGTTTTTGTACGCTTCCAGCTTCGGCGATTTTGTGAATAATCGTAATCAGAAAATAGGTCACGAGCCACATTAGAAGCCTTTTCTAGCCTTACCAGACCCATAAAATGGCCTTGACCTTTGACCTTGACCTCGAATAAATTTTTCTGATGTCATAAATGTACTGATGACTTTTGATTTGATGGAAATCGACTCAATTATCATAAAATTTGAGCAAATATGCGCAGATATATGCCATTTTTAGATATGAGTTTAGCGATTGGCGGCCATCTTGGAAATATGCAAATTCAAAAATTGCCACTGGGTGAAATTTAGTACTCCCGGTGGAAATGATGCCTCTAGCCTCTGCTGAACACAAAGCAATCAAAATATAAACTTCTGTATGAATTTCCAGGTTAGGGTAAATTCTGCCAATATTCTGCCTGACTATGAGCGCTTTTAATGGATTGAGCCTTCAAGTTTCAAAAAAAAAAGTTTCTTCCCTGCTGACTTGTGAGGATTCAATATTGTGGGGAGCCTCCGTGACCGAGAGGTAGCATGCTAGGCCTCAGACCGCCAGGGTTCGAATTTCGCACCCTGTCTGGAGGGCAGTGTCATCTTATTCATCTCACCATCCTCAGGAGGTTCTCCAGGCCCAGTTTAGCCTATAAATGCACGAAGGTGACCTAAAGCCATATTCATTTCATTTCAATACTATAAGATGCATGGCCACCATGTTAACTTTTGACGATGTTGAACGAAAGAGGCTGAATGATTCAGATCTAGAATTTGTACGCATTCAGATTTCAATTAAAACAAGATGAACCCTTCCATCGCTACGCACGACTATAGCCGCTATAATCTGTTTTACTAGGCGATCAAATCAACAAAATGTAGGTTTAAATATCAAGATCTCCAAAATTGTATGTTTGGTCTCAAACTCAACAAATAATGTGTAGTTTTCACTCACTTGATGTTTTTGTTCGCGGTAGCGAGATAAACCTTCAAGTGGGTGAAGTTAAATTATTTAATGTAGCGCTTTAAGGGTCAATGCTTAAAGACATATAGGGATTCAAAAAATTATAACTGAACCTAAAATAACATAATTTGTTTGGTTGTTTGGTCTGTGCTTCTAACCACCATTGGGAAAATTCACCATACTGTAGTAAGATGAAAGATGTAGTAAATCGTAGAGCAGGGGCTCAATTATACTTTGAGAGTACGTTGTAAATATTGGTATTTTTTCGGATTAGGCAATTTTATGCACACAGTACAATCAGACATTAGTTTTCCAAACGATCACCAGAATTAAATGCAACCCGTGGAAAAAATGGTAACCATCGTCTTTACAATTTAAATTTGAAAAGGATCAAATTGCCTCTGTTCGTCGCAAAAATAAACGTAATAATTCACAAAAAATAGGACTTACAACGAAACTAGTATTGAAACCAAACACATTTTTGGTCAGACCTGAAATTGCTAGTTGAAGTGATTTCTCTCAGTGGATTAGATCCCCTTGGATGAGATCTCTGATCTATGTACTATAGGGATATGCTTGGTGCAGTGATTAAAGCTGCCTGCTTGGAAAGTCGCAGATCGCGGGTGCGAACCCCACTCTGGCCTTCAAGTTTCACTCGCTCACTCGTAAAGATTCAAGAAATAAAGTCATTATTCTGAGATGCAAATTGATGCTTTGATGCATCGTGAGCGCTTGACCAAGAGCGATTGTACATGTCATTAGAGATCAAAGGGTTAAGTGGAGCGGTAATGAGTAGGAGGTCAAACGTTTTCCTGGGAAGATGGGAAATTCTAGTGTCCACAAAGAGCTTCGTGTCAACACGACCGTTTGGTGGTAACCATGGAAACGCCTCTATGATGCAGACCACAGTAATCACGGGGAATGTGTGCCACTGTTTCCCGCTAAATTGAGCAATACTGCTCTGCAAATACAAAAGGCAGTAACTGCTTACTTCTCAAGTAAGTATAATATGGAAATCAAAACCTGAATTCAAAGCTATCTAATAGTTTTGGAATTATTTCACCTAATGCTATAATATGTATATTACATCAGTGGTTTTATATTTCGACTTTAACAATTTTATTTTTATTATCAATCTGTTCTGTATTTTTCCATATTTTAAGGTGGTTTCATCAGACAAATAAATATAATTCTCAGAGGCTCCCATCAATTCCATTACATTAAACGCAGAGAAATGTTATACATAAAAACGCTAAATTTTGCATGTCCAAATTCCGCAATATTAACACGTTGAGGACCAGTTTTATTAAAATAAAGTTTTACGTCACTTTTCCGGTCATAATGGTCATGTAAGTGACTTTGTAATGTGTAAAAAGACAGTGTTATCCGTACATCAAAGAATGCATGATATACATGTGATGATACGAGGGTGGAGTGATAGGGCATGGTGGGTTATTTAGAGTGTTTTCCTTCCCTCCAGTCGCTCAATAACCCAGCAAACAGTATAGGCGTTCACCCAAAGCTGGTTCAATATTGGGCCACCGTCTGCGATGCTGGCCCAATATTGAACCAGCTTTGGGTGAGCGCCTACTGTTTGCTGGGAAGCAATTCTGGGCAATCACGTGACAGTTCAGGGGGTTTACGTTCAGACATGACAAGAAGGTCAGATTTTTTGCTTTCGCTGTGCAATTTAAAGCGACACAATCAGGCTAAAATCATAAAAAATCGGTAATTTTATTTTGGCTTCTTAGTATGACCATAATTATGATGTAACCCCATGTATCCACTTGTACAGCAGTCCTATCCGTCTACACCCCACAGCCTATGGATTTATCGCTCAAATGGATTTACAACCCCTGACTTGAAGGTACTACTGTATATATAGTGACCTCCAAGTGACATGTATAACACTATACCCCTCATTTTTTATCAACCCACCCCCGCTATGTGTACCTGCATCAGCAGCTGTGGACAGAGTGTACATTCTATACACGTATACGGACATTTTTTTCAAGTGGACAATTTATACGTGGATACGCCATTGATCAAATATTTAGTGGTGGACTATTTTTTTATATAATAAATGATGACTATGTGTGGACTATGTCAAGGTGAATACGGATATAGGCACAGTTATAAAAAATAAGGGGCAGTTGTCATATTATATCATATTTTACTTCACTTTTAACATGTCTACTTAGGTATGTTGGATATCGCCTTACCTGACCTAACTGTTTCTTTTATTTATTTTCTATTGAAATGACTTGATTAGGGTTTATAACTTATCTATTATGCTTTGACTTCTCAGATTCATTAAATGTTATGTCAGGAAGAGTTTTTATCTAATCACGGACTTTACTCTTAATGCTTAATGGTCCTAGTTTGTATCCTTTGAGTAATTGGTACCGTGTGAACACCAGAGAGAGTTGATTATATGTATTAGTTTTGATTAAGATGATTTTGTTGAGATAGACGCCAAAGATAGGTCTATGACGTAATATAATGTTAGCTGAGTTCTCATTGAAGACGCTACATGTTCTTTTTGGATAATAATTTTGATTATTAAGTGTTGGCTATATGAATCAGTTATTACTTATTGTGTTTAATGTTATGTGCTAGACTACTGTCTCACATGTTTATGGTATATGTTTTAATATGTTTAAGTCGGTGTAGTGTGATTTATCCCCACAGAGGTACATGTAATTGCATTTTGATGCTTTATTATTACTTGAGTTACCTTACTGTTTTCATTAGGATTGATTCTGCTGATTCTTGTTTTGTATAAAAAATATTTCAGCGCTTTAATGGCTAATTGTGGCAGAGCGTCTAGGCTAAAAGGATACATTTATGTTTTCTGTGCTATGTGATATAATGATAACTAATGTTCTATCCACCCTTTGTACTCCATTTAATACGGTCGAGGAACGTGCACACGATAACCTTCTTATTGTATCACAAGAAACTTATTTTCGCCACCAAACCGTTACAAAGACCTGCTTACAGCATTTTGTCCTAAAATACTAATTATCTATTATTCTAACGTCACTCGAAGGCACGTTCTGTAGATGTGGCCTCGTGGTTTGAACCCTCTCAGCGCGTGGACCGACTTTAGATGTCAGAAAATAGACCTCCGATTATGACGTCAAAATCCCCCCCGCGCTGAAAGAACCATAAAATACAGGTATTCAAATAAGGCGGAAAGAGCTGACTATAACATTTAGGATGATTTCAAATTGAAAAAAAAAACAATATTTTAGGGTTAATGAGGTCTCCAGATGAATTGTAGGCATATAAGAGAAACTACATGTAAACTACATGTATATATAAATCGCTTTTTTTAAATGTCCATGGCTTGGAGCCGATACAAATGATAGTGCAAGCTGTCTAAAGCGAATTATGTCAATTTTCTGCCATATTCCAAGCTTTGATCCAGTTCCGAGCCAAAATATCATGTTATTGTGAATGTCGTTCCCAGTAAACATGAGACGTAGAATCAATGTTGGTTTAACGTTGGTCCAGCGTCGTGGACATTAAACCAACATTGATTCAACTTCTTGTGTCTGCTGGTTGCTTTTGCCAGATTGCCATCGGGCCATATGAGGAGCCACTAATGACGTGTAGATCGTAATGAGCTTGTTGTCCCCTTGGGCACTTGTCAATATATCCAGAGATATTGAATATCTCTGATATATCCCAGCAAATATGACAGGACAACTATATGTCGTTTTAATGTTGGGTCAGCATCACAGAAGGTAGAGCAACGTTGAAACAGCATATGCGTTTCGCGTTGGCTGCTTATGAAGTGAGTAACTGGAATGCGTTGCTGGGAGCATGCCTCTTAAAGGGCAACGTCAACCCTTTAAATCCTCACGATGCATCAAAGAATCATTTTGTCTCTCTGAAGAATGACCTAATTTACTACACCTATGCGTTTTGGAACGAAAATGTTCATGGTACTATTCCAATAATAGCGATATATTTGTTCATTTGGTCACCCACTTCAAGTCATCTTCGTCCACCCCATATCACATATTTTTCGTGTGTCCAGCCTATGCTGTCCCTCGACAAACATTGACCCAAGATCTGAACCGCATACTTTCTGTCGACATAGTTCAAAATAAAAAACAAATTGAAATTATTTTATTGTACGGTTCAGAAATCTTAGACCACCATACCAACCTCATACTGTTTACAACATTGCACGATTTTATATATTCCTGTGGCAGATTTTCATAACCATTTTTAATATTCTATCATCATCACAACTCTTTCATAGTAGCAACTCATTTATTTTATCATCTTATTGTATTATCTTTTTTCATGTATATTTTTTCCATGTCTGTTTTTTTCCATTTTTTGCGTCACTTACTATGTCAAGGAGAGCAACTTGTGGCAATAGCTGTTTGTAATCCTTTTGTGAAATAAATCATGTTTATAAAAATCTTCGTCCACTACAAGTCGAGAATTGCGACAGCAATTCGCGGCTTGTAGTGCGGCGCTGGCCCAACGCTACACCAGCATTTTTCATGTCAACGTCTGGTGTTTGCTGGGTTGACCGTCGTCTCAGGCTACTTTTCCATCAACATTTTCTACTGCAGAGACTACCCTCTCAGCTGGCATAGGCTGCGAAAAGATGTGAAAGAAGAAAATCATGATGAACAACTCAACCAACGCAATGATTTGCCAATTAGATTCAGCATCTTAGCCCTTAGAGCGCTGAAATATATTTGTATAAACCATGGAGACCAAAGGGTTATTTTCAATTTAAAATACTCAGTTTGCTCTTTCCGCTTCACTTGAATGCCTATGTTATGGGTCTTTGGCCACTAAAAATATTTTCTCTTTCGGGGCGGGATGGCCTTAAATTAAGGCCCCTATCTGACGTTTTATACACGTCAGATTCTGACGTATAAAGTCGGTCCCCGCGCTGATAGTGTTAACGGCAATGATGAAGGCCTGACAGCCTAATGTAAGTCAAGTTTATCAAAACCACCAAAGCTCGCCGTCAATACATAGGCTTGATGCTTGTGGAAACAAATCGGTGATTTTTCTAGGAAAGTATATTATTATACTGTATTAACTGAACTAACTCGTCACCTTTGGATTGAAATGGTGTTTGCATTAGTGTATCTTCCACTTTGCAGTGCTGGAGATACAGCCTTGCGATTCCAAGGGAGCGATATGCCACACTCTGTATCACCAGCCTAGTTATATGGCTCCTGGAGAAGCAAAGATACAGGATTTGTTGACGCAAAATGGTATTTCCGAGCATAATTTGTCTCTGAGAAACGGTGCTGGATGTCGGCAGTAAGAGACGCTGGGGAGGTGTAGAAGACAACTGATGGGAAATACTCGACGGCGGAATACCAATCTGGTAATAAAAAACAAGGAACCAGTGATGTGTTGAAGATTATTTCCTGTCAAAAAAATCGCAATTTCCTTCCCTGGGAGATGAGAATTGCTGCAGCAATTCTCATCTCCCGGGTAAGAAATTGTAATGTGCGTGTCACAGAAAAATTACGAGGAAAATCATGGACAAAAAACAAATCATATTGGTTTTGTTTTCTAGGTGAGAATTGTTTTTATTACTGCACGTGTTAATTGGTGTTATTGCTGATAGGGATCATACTGATCAACTTGATATATGTACCCCAATGCTGGTTTAATGATGGACAAGCATAGAAGACTGTGAACCAACATTAAACCAACATAGAGTCAACGTCGCAGACGGTGGCCCAATATCAACCTTGTGCTTGCTGGGCATTCTGTATTATGAAATGGCTGCTGTTAGTTGGTATATTCCAGTTGAGGGTCTGTCTATCCACAATGCCATCGCAATATTTTATTTCTATATTATAACCCCATGTCATTTCTCAAAAGGCTGAATTGGGGCTCGATCTTGTAGTTTATAGTGGTAGAAATGAAATGAATCGGGCTTTAGGCCACCTTTGTGCACATATAGGCTAAACTGGGCCAGGAGAACCTCCTGAGGATGGTGAGATGATTGAGATGACACTGTCCTCCAGACACAGGATTCGAAATTCGAGCCCTGGCGGTCTGAGGCCGAGCACGCTACCTCTCGGTCACGGAGGCTCCCCACAATACTAACTTTCACACGTGGATGGGGAAGAAACAATTTTGTTTCTTTCAAACCGCCGAGACCGGGAACCGAACCCCGGACTCTGGCGTGAAAGGCAGCGGTGCTAACCACTACCCTAGGGCCCCCGCCCTTATAGTGGTAGAGAATATGACGGAAAAGTAGTTCAGCTTGACGTGAATCAGGCTTAGACTGGATCTATAAAACGGAGTTTAAAATCATAAATGTCCAATTCACGTGTCAGCGACGGATCGCTTATTACACCGGGGATTTCAGAGAAACAATCATTCTAGTGGCTTCCTTCGCGATAACTGCTGCCGATGTGGACAAAAAATGCGGGATCCAGACGGCAGGTCTAACCCGCCCCTGCTAATGGTGTGAGTCAACAGAATACGTCCCTGGGGGTTGAAGGGGACCCCTATCAGCTATACACTACACTCTAAACAATATAGGTTCTTCAGAAGGAATCCTTGAGTACTATTATCATGCAGCCCCTGGAGAACCCTTGCAGGGTTCTCCTGGGGTTGCATGATAATAGTACTGAAGGGTTCTTTTTAAAGAACCAATATTGTTTAGAGTGTATAGTCTAATGCTGCTTTAGTGTTGGGCCGATGTTTGAGATATTGGCCCAGCCATGAACCACTAAGTCTTGTGTGTCAGCACATGCTGCATTGTGGATTTCAGGCCAAATTTTTCATTACAATAACACAATGGATTTGATATGAATGAAGGAATAAATGAAATCTTATACGGCGCATCTATCCATCTGGAAGCTGCTCAGAGCGCTGGACATTAAAAAAAGGAAAAAAGTCAATTATCGTATGAGGTCACCAACGCTTGCCGAAACAGGTGAGTTGTTAATGACCTTCTAAAAGAGGTCAGATTTTTCAGCAGACGTAACTGGCTATCCAAACTGTTCCAGAGTGCTGGGGCCGCAATAAGAGTTGCAAAACTCATGGCACCGAAGTGTTTAGGTCTTGACTTTTAAACTACCAAAAGCTGCTCAATGAAGTTTAAAAAGAGAGAATTGGTGAGATTTGGTCCCTTCTTCCGGCTTTAGCTATCACTCTATAGATGCTGCATTGCGCACCCTCTGCAACCTCTTTATGAGTATATATAGACGTCAAGTAGCAGAGAGATGCACTGCAGTAGTCAAATCGGAAAATGACTAGGGCGTGGACAACGATGACAAAAGCATAACATAAAATGACTGCTGGGTGTCTTAACATATGGGAGTAGTTGGTGGATGTCGGCAATGCCATTAATTGCGACTTCGGGAGAAGCCGAGCCTCGCGGTGGGAAGATGATGATTATATAAATACGATAAGGTGTCGTTCTCGTTAACCCTTTGACTTCCAGGCCGGGGTGCATACCAGGATCCAGATATACTGGTGTAGGAGTTCTATTTTTCGTCATTTGAAGCTGGAATTGCTAACGCAATTTCCAGCTTCAAATGACGAAAAATACATAAATGTAGTATATATTTGAAGAAAATTTGTGTCATTTTATGGTTACGTTCATTGACGAATGACGACGGAAATTTCCGTCATGTATGGTAGTGAAAAGGTTAACCTCATTATTTCATTGTTGAAACAACACCACCTGTGTTGACCCAACATCACAATAACATCTCACATAATCAGATAATATGGCTGCTTGATTAGGCTGACGGGATGGCGCATAATAGCCTATGGGATATGACACATTTCGTGACGGATTCCCCGGGGCGCATTGCATCAGCGTCCTATTGCACGCACACCAACCAGGCACATTGCAGTGACAAATGGTTTGACCCCTTCACCGTTACGTCTGTAGACGTCAGATTCTGACGACTAAAGTCGATCCCCACACTGTAAGAGTAAAAATATTTCTAATGGCCGTAGACCCATATTCAAATGAACCAGAAAAAGCTATAAAAGAAGACATTTAGGGTTTGTCAAGAGAAAAATCCGAGAAAAACTCGGATTGGCCAGACACAAAAACCACCCGCCCCCCTATCCAATTTTTTTTTTGAAAACATTTGAAAATATGAAAACAACACATAAAACTTAAAATTTTCAAAAAAAATCAAAATCCGATTTGGGGCTTGACCCACCCACCCTCTTCCGAGTTTTTCTCGGATTTTTTTATTTTTTCAACTTGACACAGCCCTTTACGGTGATTTCACATTGAAAAAAACTAATTTGTTTTCCAAGTTTTTTATGATAATATTTAGCGCTTTAAGGATTAAATGGTTTGAAAAATCAGAATAATGAGGTTCAGAACTTTTATTTTATATTTTATTCTTAGGTATTTTATTATTGTTTATATTATTATTATTATTATTATTATTATTATTATTATTATTATTATTATTATTATTATTATTATTATTATTATTATTATTATTATTATTATTATTATTATTATTATTATTATTATTATTATTATTATTATTATTATTAATATTATTAATATTAGTATTATTGTTATTATTATTGTTATTATTATTATTATTGTTGTTTATAAATTATTATTTCTTATAGCACCCGTGTATGTTCTGCCAATTATCATCTTGAAATGCCTGCAAAAAATGACCTCATAATATTATAAGGCCAATTTTATGCAGGCATTCAAGATAATAATTGACAGGACATACATGGGTGCTAGCAGCGTAATATAATACGCATTTCTGGTGCTCAGATGGTTCATGCCATGCTGAACTCTGGGTTCCCAGTTAACACGGAACATTTTGTATAACCTTTGTACAATGTTGGACCAACGGCGAATCTGAAGTCTAAAGATGTCATAATCTGACGTCTATAGACGTCAGATTCTGACGACTAAAGTCTATCCTCGCACTGTAAGAGTTAAGAGTGACATAGGTATTCAAAAGAATCGGGAAGAGCTAACTAAGACATTTATGATGATATCAAGGTGAAAAAACCTCTTTGGTTGCGATGTTTTTTCAAATTAATTCAGCACTTTAAGGGTTAAAATGGTATGAGAAATCAGAATAATGAGGTTCAGAGCTTTTATTTGATATATTATACTCAGGTATATTATTATATGAGGCTAATTTTCTGCAAGCAATTCAAGATAATAATTGACAGGACATACATGGGTGCTAGCAACTATAATATATTGCGCATTTCTGATGTTCAGATGGTTCATGCCATGCTACTCTGGGTTCCCAGTTAACACCAAACATTTGTATAACTTTGTACAATGGTGGACCAACGTCGAAGACGTTGGGCCGACGTTGTACAAAAGTTATAGAAATGTTTTATGTTTGCTGGGCTAACAGATCCCTGTGTGACAAAGTCTCGCTTCCCAGTCAAACATAGGGTATACAGTCAGAACCGTCTGCGGCTTTCTATTCGATCCTGATTGGCAGTGGTGGATCTAGATAAGGATCCATCCGGCGCTTGCACCCCCCCCCCCGTTAAGGGTCCAAAAAAACAAAAAAGGACGACCTCATTTGGGCCTAAATATGTTGTAGAATACACCACTTGAAGCCTTAGATTTTTCCAAATTTTCCCGGATCCCGCTAGAGCATAAAAGGCTAGCTGCAAGCTATAAATTATCGTAAACAAATTGGCGCCACCCCCTCTGTCAATTTCTGGATCCGCCACTGAATGTTATCTTCAGGAGAAATGACATTACCATAATATTATAGGCAATAAGAAACGTTTCTCTCCCTGGTCACACAGATCGTGATTAAAACGCCATGCTCCACATCGTGGGATTTGGTCAATTGCAGATAGGGCCTACAATGCGTTGACTATGTGTTGGCTTATACCTGGGACACGGGCGGGGGCCCTAGGGTAGTGGTTAGCACCGCTGCCTTTCACACCAGAGTTCGGGGTTAGGTTCCCGGTCTCGGCGGTTTGAAAGAAACAAAAATGTTTCTTCCCCATCCACGTGTGAAAGTCAGTATTGTGGGGAGCCTCCGTGACCGAGAGGTAGCGTGCTCGGCCTCAGACCGCCAGCGCTCGAATTTCGAATCCTGTGTCTGGAGGACAGTGTCATCTCAATCATCTCACCATCCTCAGGAGGTTCTCATGGCCCAGTTTAGCCTATATGTGCACAAACGTGGCCTAAAGCCCGATTCATTTCATTTCATTTTTTATACCTGGGACACTGTTCTCAAAAGGCTGAATTGAGGTTCGATCTACAGTAGTGGTAGAAAATATGGCGGGAATGTAGTGCAGCCTGGCGTAAATCAGGCTTAATATCAGGATCAATATAAAAACGCAGTTACAAAAACATTAATGTCCAATTGACATGTCAGCGACGGATCGCTTATTACACAGGGGATTTCAGACAAACAATCATTCCAGTGGCTTCGGGGTCATTGCTGCCGCCGTGGACGCAAAATGCGGGACCCAGCCAGCAGGTCTGAAGGACCCAGCCAGCAGGTCTAACCCGCCATAGTGGTGTGAGTCAACAGAATACGTCCCTGGGATTTTGAAGGCGAGATATATCAGCTACACTATAACCCAATGTTGCCCTAGTGTTGGGCCGATGTTTGAGATATTAGCTCTGTCATGAATCACGTGTGTGTCCGCATATGCTGCTCTATGGCTTTCAGGTCAAATTTTCCATTGCAATGCCACAATGGATTTGATATTAATGAACAAATGAATGAAATCTTATAGGGCGCATGTCTCCAGCTGGAAGCTATTCAAAACGCTAGACATTCGAAAAAAAGGAGAAAAAGTCAATTATTGTATGAGATCACCAAACGCTTGCCAAAACAGGCAACAGAGTAGAGAAACAGAGTTTTTAACGACCTTTTAAAAGAGGTCAGGGTTTTCAGGAGACGGATCAAACTTCCCAAACTGTTCCAGAGTGCTGGAGTCGCAATAAGAATTGCGAAACTCGTGGCACCGAAATGTTTCAGTCTGAACTTTTGGACTATACCAAAAGCTGCTCTGTACTCAACGGCAGTGTTGTGTCAGTGGCAGGATCGTATACTTTATGCGGGATTCAACCGGTAATCAATGAAATTGGTGACATTTGGTCCCTTCTGCCGTCTTTAGCTATTACTCCAAATGCTGCATTTTGCACCCTCGGCAACCTCTTTATGGGTATAGATGGGGAAGTCCACATAGCAGAGAGTTGTACTGCAGGATAGTTAAATCGGAAAATGACCAGGGTCTGGACAATAATGACGGAAGAACATAAAATGACTGTTGGGTGTCTTAAAATGTGGGAGTAGTAGTTGGATGTCGGCAATGCCATTAATTGCGATCTCGGGAAAAGCTGAGCCATGCTGATCATATGAACACAGTAATGTGCTAATATAATGAAGTTGCTCTAGATCCGTCCTTAGCCTTATTATTTCAATGTTGAACCAACACCACCTGTGCTGGCCTAACATCACAACAACATCTCACATAATATGTCTGCATAATTTGGCTGAGGGGATGATGCATAATAGTCTTTTGGAAAGGACACATTTTGTGACAGATTCCCCGGGGCGCATCCCAGCAAACACAAAACATTTGCATAACATTTATGCAACGACGGCCCAATGGCTTCGATGTTGATCCAACATTGTATAAATGTTATACAAATGTTTTGTGTTTGCTGGGGATGCATCAGCGCCCTATTGTAGGCAAATCAACCATGTACATCAGTGACATTTGGCTTAACCCTTTAAGCTCCACACGGCGTATTATTACAAACACGCACTGTATTAACCCTTACAGTGCGGGGATCGACTTTAGTCATCAGAATCTGACGTCAGATTCTGACGACTAAAATCGATCCCCGCACCGTAAAAGTAGAAATATTTCTAATGGCCGTAGACACCTAACATAGGTATTTAAATGAATAGGAAAGAGCTAACTAAGACATTTATGATAATTTCAAAGTGAAAAAACCCTTTGGTTGCGATATTTTTTTTACAAATTAATACAGCGCTTTAAGGGTTAAAATGGTATGAGAAATCAAAATAAACAGGATCAGAACTTTTATTTGATATATTATACTTGGGTATTCTAATATTTGAGACCAATTTTCTGCACGCAATTCAAGATAATAATTAACAGGACATACATGGGTGCTAGCAACTATAATATATTACGCATTTCTGGTGCTCAGATGGTTCATGCCATGCTGTACTCTGGGTTCACAGTTAGCACAAAAAATCTGTATAACATTTGTACAATGTGGGATCAACGTCGAAGACGTTGGGCCGACGTTGTACAAAAGTTATACAAATGTTTTATGTTTGCTGGGTTAGCAGAGACCTGCGTGACAAAGTCTCGCTTCCCAGTCAAACATAGAGTATACAGTCTGAGCCGTCTGCAACCTTTTCATAGTGGTCTACTTTTCAGGGGCCACCATGGAAATGAGGGTCACCAGACCCTTTATAGTGTCTTTTATCCCTGGTGACCAGTATGGTGGCCCTGATTGTTTTATATCATGCTTACATGTACTGTTTCATGAAATAAATCAAATCAAATCAAATCTCTTCCTGATTGGCAGTGAGGGATCCAAAAGGCACAGATCCAGACCCCCCCCCGTTCAGGGTCCCAGAAAAAAGAAAGGACGACCTCATTTTGGCCTTAATATGCTGTAGAATGCACCAATAAATTTTGAAGCCTGAGATTTTTTTAAATTTTCCCGGATCCCGCTAGAGCATAATAGGCTGGCTGCACCAGCTGAGGTATAAATTATATAAATTCTTGTAAACAATCGGCACCACCTCGACAGTCAATTCCTGGGTCCTCCACTGAATGGTTTCTTCAGCACAGATGACATTACCATAATAATATAGGCAATAAGAAACGTTTCTCTCCCTGGTCACACAGATCATGATTAAAACGCCATGCTCCACATCGTGGGATTTGGTCAATTGCGTTTCGCAGAATGATCATATCCAGCAGATAAGGCCCACGTAGCCCCAGCAGTGGCTGACCCGGAACGGGTACCAAGGGCTGAAATCTTAGCTAGGGCCCACGATGTGTTGTTGACCCTAGCTGTGTTGGCTTATACCTGGGACACCGTTGCAAATGGTGGCCCAACTTCAAACCGATATAGAATTATGCTGGGTATAAGCTGCAGAGAAAGATGTAGTTGTTCGACATGGGATATGTTATATAGTTAAGGTGTGTTAGGCTTGTAACTAATAGTATATTAATCCAAACAGACATCATCAATATTCAATAAATATTTATGTTTACAAAAAGCATCCCCACACCGATCGAGGTCTTATTTTTTTCCTTGGAATCCCACATTTGCTGGCCTAGCAAATACAAAACAATTGTATAGCATGTGTACGGCGTTGGTCCAACTATGTACAAACATTTCATTATACTAAATGTTTAGTGTGTTAGGTGGCAGCTGCAATCAGGGACATAATTTCCGGCTTTAAATGAAAGAGGATCCCAGCAAACACGAGACATTCACCCAATTCTGGAAGTCGGATTGTCACGTCGCCATCTTGGATTGGGGTGATTTGGCCCCCCTACCAAACATTTAACCCTTTGACTTCCAGGCCGGGGTGCATGCCAGGATCCAGATATACTGGTGTAGGAGTTCTATTTTTCGTCATTTGAAGCTGGAATTGCTAACGCAATTTCCAGCTACAAATGACGAAAAATACATAAATGTAGTATATATTTGACGAAAATTTGTGTCATTTTATGGTTACGTTCATTGACGAATGACGACGGAAATTTCCGTCATGTATGGTAGTGAAAAGGTTAACAACACATAAACAACATATCTTTGAGAATAACCGGTGAATAAACGAAGCACTTTATTTTTCATATTGCATAATATTAAAATTAGGGTCTACCGAACGTTGATTTAAAAGCTGAATGATATTTTGTCCCACAAGCTTTTTCACATGCCTCATGGTTTTCCCTTTTTTCGCCCACCTGTGACGTCACGCCGTCTTACAGAATGTTGGAACAATGTTGGCTCACCGTCTGCGACGCTGGTTCAACATTGTACCAACATTGGGTTAACGTCTCGCGTTTGCTGGGAATAATCATAAACTGTTGTCTCTAAATCCTCTCAGGTTTTCTGCCATAATAAAATAAACACCTGATTATCAATCATTAATTCACATATTTCCATCCATCCATCCATCCATCCATCCATCCATCCATCCATCCATCCATCCATCCAACCAACCAACCAACCAACCAACCAACCAGCCAACAAACCCTTACCTTGTCCCAGACTGCTATGTGGTAATAAGTAATCAATTTGCAATCAGTCTGCAAAAAATCTGCAACAGATCGCGGAGGGGTATATACAATCGTCTCCTTGGATATAAAAGGGTATATCTGCCACTTTGTGAAGTGGCAGATAGGCCTACACCCTTTCATATTCAAGGAGACGAAATGTAGAAACATTTATTTTCTACAAACAGACGAATCTGTGGGTCGTAGTAGAGTGGGTTTTAGACAGTTTATCTTCGAATGATCTGCGCCTTATCTACTTTAACGATCCGATTTTTTTATCTGAAATATGAAAGTCCTGCTTTCGCTAAGTAAACGTTGAATGGATTGTACACCGACATAATATTCCCACTAAACCATGTTACTCGTCGTTGCGTTCAAGATGAGAAGCTCTGGCAAATACATGTAACACATCGCCAACTTAAATTACCATTTATCTTAATCCCAGTGACTGTGTGATGACCCATATTCAACCATCAAAGAAGAATCGTGACGGCAGGCGAGGCCGGTAAACAGAGTCGTTAACCACAGTAATTTTCCAAACATTTTCTATAGAGAATTATCGACGTTATGGTAACACCGGCCACAGCCGTGAACATGTTGAAAACAAGCTAAGAACTGTGATTAATTCTATTCTAATGGGGACATGAAAAACTGGAGAGGTTCGGCTACTCAAGCTTCGAAGATGCCACGTAGATGGTGACAGACGGTGACATGAATCTATAACGTTTTATTGAAACCACGTTGGCAGCATTAGTCAGAACGCAAAACAGCCATTATAAAACGAGAGCAACGTTCGTGCGAGTTAAGTTGGGTTTGAGTAGGAATTGAGAAAACGTAAAACCATAAGTTAGTAGAAAAGCTATGTTTTAAAGCTGCTTTGCGTTGACGCTGTCTCTGGCTAGTTATCTTCATGGGAATATCAGTATCAGTTAGGACAAGAAAGAAACCTCCATGGACAGACAGCTCCTAGCTGATAGAATCAGGAAGACGGACATGAGAATGTATATCATGTAAATGGATTCAAAGGTGAAAACAACATTGAGTGTTCCTAAGATTTGTTCGGTCTGCTCCCAGGAAACACGATACATTGACCCAATATTGGACCAATGTTGGGCCAGCGTCGCAGACGGTGGGCCAGCATTGATCTAATATTGGGTCAATGTCTCGTGTTTGCTGGGCTGTGTTTGCCCTACGCTGTAGGTCGGATCTCACGAAACCCTTTCGGGTTAGATGTTGGAAAGAGAGGACGATCAACTTTACACTGGCTGTACTCTTGTCAGAATTATACACACTCAAACTTTACATCATGTTCAAGGTCTCGTTCGCCTCATGAAAAGAACGGGCAGTGGGATGTATACTGTGGGATGTATGCTGTGTAGTAGCAAACAGCAGTGATTGTTTACTTTTCAAGTCAACAGTTACTTAAAGGGACCCCTTGGGATGAGACATTTTCAATGTTGTCAATTTTGAAAATTTAATTTATATGAAGCTATATAGCCTACTGATCTTAGCTAAAAATACGAAAAAGTCAAAAAACAATTTTAAAGCACCGAAAAAGAGCGAAATAGTTGTATTTCCAGGTCGTATATTGCCATGTAAACAAAACAAGTCAGCAATATTAAGCACTTTCCATCACATATTCCCACGTATCAGACGGTAAGATCAGTGCAGTCGCCGCTAATTGGGGGATAATTGGTGTCTCATAGTCAGAACATGGGAGGACACACCTGCAGCACTGATTGTCTACCCAACGCTGGGCCGATGCCATCAGCATGTGGCCCAATGCTGTGAAAACATTCAATCGTCCTTCAGGTATACAAATAGTTTGTTTGGGCTTCTTCTGGTTTCATAGAAATGTTGATTAAAAATATTTGTAAAATATGAAAATTCTGAAAAAAATAAAAACATGATCCGTGGGATACACTACTTCAGTGCGGAAGTAAAACCAAAATTGATGTCATCCCAAGGGGCTGCTTTAATATTGCGAACAGTCAGTCCAAAGACAAACAAAGCTAATCTCACCCAGCCTAGCAAACCAGTCCCCATAGTACCAAAACCCAGTCGGATTGTGTTGACTATAGACTCCATGAGAGACGTAAAAACAATCCCTCGATTTAGCAAGTAATATCATCACAGAAAACTGTTGACAGCGTTAAATGTTTATCAGTGTATAGAAAGTATACGGAGGTGAACAATTTTTATTAGTAATATGGGTGTTCCACTTATATCGGCCAAGGACGTCATTGTGCCCCCCCCTCCCTAATCTGTGGGGGGAGGGAAAATCGATGATTTTGCTTTGCGAAAATTGTTTGTGTGATCGTAGGTAAATACGAACAAAGAGCAGTCTACAAACGCTATATATGTAGTTGGCAATGGTCCTGACCGTATACTTGAAACCTCCGGTGTGGTTTATTGTGTTCATTAGCAAATACAACGGGGTTTTCATGGCTGTGATGATCCATATTTTGTTTGCACATACTCGGCTAGATCACCACCGTAATTAAGCATACTTACCTGTAGCCGAGTAAACAACGTCTCTGGGAGAGCGCAGCGATGATATGTGACATATTGGACATGAATTTAGGCAAAATACAACTACAATTCTGTAGCCGAGTAAACAACGTCTCTGGGAGAGCGCAGCGATGATATGTGACATATTGGACATGAATTTAGGCAAAATACAACTACAATTCACCGCGATTATAGTTTAGATCAATCTTTGCCAGTGCGACATGAGCAACATCCATGTGAGGAGAATTCGTCCGCAGAAGGCGCATAAGATAAGATAAGATAAGTTTTATTTCCAGTCGCAAAGTAAAAAACATATAACATTAGCTGTAATCAGCTAGTCAAGCGACATGTAAAATGAACAATAAAGGATAACAATTAAAACGAGCAGGTTGGCTGGCAGGAAGTTAACATGAAATGTAAAAACGTGAGTAGGAATTATTTTGTTGCTCAGACCGCCTTGGAGTTGTTGATAAAGACAAAAACACGTGCGTGAAGCACAGGAAAAACAGCAGTACACAATTCAGCGCTGTAGGCTTGTCAGTGTCAACTTACCTGCTACACCTGTGGAGGTGGCTCCTCCAGAGCATGGACATAGACACGAATGGACTGTACACTGGCGCGAGATCGTCCTGAACTTACGGCTCGCATTCGCGGCTAGGAAAAGGGATAACTGATTTCCGGTCTTTCAATATAATGAATTGAATACATGCATAGACGTCAAATCATACCCAGCAAACACAAAACATTTGTATAACGTTTATACAACGTCGGCCCAACGTTTTCGGCGTTGGTCCAACATTGTATGCTATTGAAATGTCTTGTGTTTGCTGGGTATGTGCTGCAGAGTCGCTGGGTGTATTGGACATGGTGTGTATATGTCTATGATCTATGTCCACCTATGTACACTGACCGGTCGCACATTTTCAAGAAAAAAACATACTTTAAGTGCTTGGATGTCTTATTCTTGTTGTAATATTTAAATACTTTTGATAATGAAGCAGAAGGAACTATTATATTTTATTCATTTATCGAATACATTTGCTAGAATTTAAAACATATTGGTGTTAATCATTAATTTGACTGTGATTGAAATTGTGATCAACACAATGTAAACATACCCATGAAAAACGATCAAAAAGCACATGTTTACAACGGAAGTAATCCATCCCTTCTCTCGTCAATTTTCACGGACGGAAGCTCTTGTGAGATTTGAAGTCGGTTGTCCATCCCCTCGATGTCTATGATTTACTTATATTACAAATACCTACTTGTTGATGCACCGGGCGAGCTTAGACTCTTTGACAACCATGACTAAAGCTAGGTGGTGGGATATTCCCTTTAAAAATATGCTTTTGTAGACACTCTCAGATTATTGTAACACGTAGCCCCGACTATCAGTCTATTGCATTTTTTATCATTCTTTTATTATATCATTTTCTAAAAAAATGCTTGATAGCCTACACCGGAATTTGCCCAGATGGGTCCCATTATAGCCACATGTAGGCCTATCTCTCCTACTTTAACCATTCAAATCCTCATCGAAGCAACATTTGTATCTCTGAAAATTGACCTCATTCCTACATCTAAGCGTTTAAGTGCGAGACTTTCCATGAACTATGTTCACAATATAAGATAATTTTCCTCGCAGCTCTGTCAAAACCAAACCACAGTGTCTGTTAACATGTTAACTTGCGAGGCAAGCTGCTTGTATATTAATTTTTTGCATTGCACAGCAGAGCTGCGATACCCAGCATTAAAACGACAGCATTAAAACGACATTGGGCTATGGTCTCGTTTTAGCTGCCAGTCACCTAGCAATTCAGATACAATCTGCATCATCTGTGATCTGTATCTGCAATAAAAAACAGGATGTATACAGTAGACTGATATATGATAAATTAAAAATTATAATACACCCAATAAATTGCACTAAATTTCGACTCAGTTGAATGTTTTAATCTGCTAAGCCAAAACTGCTTGCATTTCAGATAATAAAAAACAGTTTCTACACAGCAGAAAACAACACGAAATGCTGTTCAAACAATGCATGGACATGTGGTAAGAGACAATTGTCCAAGTAATCAAGATAAGAGGAATTCCGTTCACTAAGTGCAGATTTGTTTTTTTCTACTCTCACATCTTCCGTCCCCCGAAGGGCTTGGTTATCAGCCTGGCTGATTGAATGGTTTGGTACAGATGGTGCGTATAGGCTTATGTACACTAGCAGACAATCACATGTCATAGTGCGAGACTCAAATGAGTGACTGATAAAACACCTTGGGTGATCTAACGTCTTACAATCGATCACTCACATTACCACGATAACCCGTAACCCTTAGAACACTGATGTCGACTACAGTAGACATTCTGCGTTTTTATTGGCACTGCATGTATAACCAATTGTTAAAAATAAAAAGTGCTTTCAATTTTGAAACACTGATATATATTGGGACCTAAATTTCACAAATAACACATTTTCAGTCACTCGAAGTTGTGGATCGCGGCAGCGGGACACGACTTCAAGTGACTGAAAATTTCAATTGAATAGGTCAGTGTTCTAAGGGTTAAAACGCTGAATTATTTTTGTACAAACCAAGTTTTTTTTTTAAATTTTAAATCATCATTAACGTCTTAGTTAGCTCTTTCCGCCTCATTTGAATACCTATGTCATGTGTCTAAGCCCATTATAAATTTTCAATTCTTCCAGTGCGGGGATCGACTTTAGACGTCAGAATCTGACGTCTATACACGTCAGATTCTGACGTCTAAAGACGGTCACCGCACTGATAGGGTTAAAGTACAGCATCCGATATCTCATCATGAGGAATATTATCTCATCATATTTTGGCTCGGCCTCCGGCCTCTCCTCGTTTCTTTTCCGACCCTGGCTACATCCCTGATTTCGGCAAAATATATCCTAAATTCAGATATAATGTGGTTGCTTCACCATTCAATTTTCAAGTATTTTCTGCTCATCACTTTTGACAATGGGTATTAAAAAAATCTTTTGTTTAACTGAATTTTTCGTTGTGTTGTGTGGGATATATTACATAGAAATTTAAGCGTAGCTTAATTTTATTAGATACATACTATATAATAATGCATGTGCAATATATAGCCTATATTCATTATGTTCATTATATGTTTAATCTTGGTTTATTTTGCGCCCCATCGTGACATATTAAATATCGTTAAATAATATATATTTTTAAAATCATATTACCAACAAAAAATCTACACCTAAAAATGAGTGAATGAATGACCGGGCATCAGGCCACTTTTGCTTACATAATTATAGGCTAAGCTGGTCAGGAGAACCTCTTAAGGATGGTCCAGATTCAAACGCTAGGTGTTGGACACGTGTCGTCCCCACAACTATTTACCTTTACGTTCTATGCTGTGGCTCGGTGTCACATTTGAAACTAATAAAAAAGAGTGTGAAGTGGTGGATCCCTGCAAATTATGGCTGGAAAATGGCGTCCATGCAGAATCTCCGGTCCAGTGAGCGGGTCAAAACTATATAGGTCTAGATTTGCGTGGTGCCTCTCCCAGGGTGTCAGCGAAGACAGCGAAGATAGTTAATTTACAGTCGCACACTCCAGAGACATCGAGTCTATGTTGTTTTACTGTTGGGTCAGCGTCGTAGACGCTGGCCCACCATTAAAACAACATTGATTTACCTTGGCTTCATTCTCTTCCAGGGTTGTCACCGAACGCTTTTGTGTACAGTCCTACAGTCATACTTCAGCAACCACGGGACATCGATACTATGGTGGTTTAAAGCTGAGCCTGCGTCTCAGACGGTGGCCCAACATTAAACCAACAATGACTCCATCCCTTGAAGCTGCTGGGATACCCACGAGATGCTGGGCCATTGCTGATTTAAAGTTGGGCCTGCGTCTGAAGCAAATGACCCAGTATTGTCCAATTGTCCATCACTGGAATTGTCATGGCTGATATCACTCCATGCCAAATCCACACACTAAAACTATTGACATTCTGTCTCTTGTCTATAAAAGGCAAACAAACTGTGTCTCAGTGTCGGCTCAGTGCTGGGCCACAGTCACAGACTCCGGCCCAATGTTGTTTATCAGAGAACAGAGCGGCAAACCCTCTCAGTACCCAGAAGACACAAGACATTGACACAGTGTTTGACCAATGTTGGGCCACCGTCTACGACGCTGGCCCAACATTGATCAAACACTGGCCAATGTCTGGTGTTTGCTGGGTAATAGCACAATGGGTAAAACCAGCTCGTGCTGGCAATATTTGCAGGAACGCACACAGACAATGGCTGACACAAGAGTAATATCCCATCCCCACGGGAAATTTTTTCTGTCCCTGTATACAGACCTCTCAGCCATGCCACAACGGAGTGTTTTATGGTTGGTGTTTACCAGTTTTGATTCTTTCACCAGCTCAGCAGACCCGATACATTGACTTAATGTTGATTTTATTCTGGAACAGTGTCTGCAACGCTGGATCAACATTAAATCAAAAGTGGGCCAACGTCTCTTGTTTATGGACAATAAGAGTATCTTGTTGTCAAACGTGATATATAAATTATCATCAGTGATCATAGTAAATGCTACTTACTAATTACCTAATAACTAAGGGACACTCCACATAGACAGACGCCATATAATTGAGCCCACAAGCAGACATGCGCACGGCGTAACTGCTTTAATAATAATAGCACACCCCCCCCCCCCCCCCACCCTTAATTTTTTTTATCCCAAATGGTTACGTATTCCCGTCGCGGTAAGGAATGAATGAATGAATGAATGAATGAATGAATAGGGATTTATGATGCGTTGTGCACATACCGGTACAGACTAAACTGGCCCAGAATCTGCTCAACTAGCCCTGGATATTACCCCAACGCTGACTCAACGTTGGCCTGGCCTCTCCGGCGCCGACCCAACATTAAACCAACGTTTGAGCAAAAGCCCGTTGGGAAGGTCGGCACGTGTCGTGGATAGTTATTTCCGTAAGTGTGAAGTGGGCTACGCCTATGCTATACTTGTGATAACTAAACGATGTTTTACTTTTCACGGCTGAGTATGTTATTCGGCCGTGAAAGCTAATACACTAAGCGCCATTAAAAAGTTACATTCCACAACTCAGTGACTATATCTGTTAGGCCTAAATACGGCAGAGTTTTTGTTTTAATATTGAAAATTGTAGACGTGTGAAAGTCAGTATTGTGGGGAGCCTCCGTGACCGAGAGGTAGCGTGCTCGGCCTCAGATCGCCAGGGCTCGAATTTCGAATCCTGTGTCTGGAGGACAGTGTCATCTCAATCATCTCACCATCCTCAGGAGGTTCTCCTGGCCCAGTTTAGCCTATATGTGCACAAAGGTGGCCTAAAGCCCGATTCATTTCATTTTTTTTAGACGTCATGAAAAGTACCAAAATCAGAAATTCACGAATGTTTGAGTACCATATACATGTATTTGTGTTTAATTATTAATGTTTGGAACCCTGTCCGGTTTTTTTCTGGATCCGCCCCTGCAGATGACACTGCTCTCCAGACGCAGGATTCGAGCCCGTAACCACTCCAGCAGCCCTATCCCAGGACCTCAACGTAATAAAATTGATACCAGCTGTTGCAGATAACAATATGATTTATAAGAAGTGTTCAACAAATGTGGACACAAATTGGATCGATAGGTTTTCTGTGGAAATGTTAGCAATAATGTTTTTTTGTCTCACAGCAAACAGTAGTAGCTGCTTACTTAAAAAATAAGCATTTACTTCTGTTTGGCTATAAATATAGATGCACGACAGTTTTGCGATTCACATCAACGTGTTCTGGCCCTTGTAATCTGTAGAAATTATTTTATTATGACTCATTGTGTCAGCAAGAATGATATTGACGATTAGCCCACTAGTCACGACTATAGTCGTTTTAATCCATTAAGCCCTCACGATGCATTAAAGCATACTTTTACATCTCTGAAAACAGACTTAATTTTCCTACAACAAAGGGTTTTAGAACGGAAATTTCCATGAAACTGGTTTACAAATACATGGCAATTTTCTTTATTTTTTAAACCACATCAAATCATCTTCATCCACTACAAGTCGAGAATTGCGACAGCAATTCGCGGCTTGTAAATTGGCTATCTTACTTAATACTGGCAGGAGATGTCAGCTTAAATCCGGTTCAAATGACAGAATCAAAATTGTAACATTGAATGTTCGATCTATCAAACCTAAAACTGCCCCCCTTCTCCGAAGATAATAATGATATATCACCTCCTGGCTATTCGTTTTTTCACGAATCTCGTGCAGATCAGCGGGCAGGAGGAGGTGTAGGCATACTAATGTCTGACCAATTAAAAACTGATATCCATCCTCTGACATAATTTAAAACGTTTAACTCTACCTTTACCAATTTCGCATTTATGCGAAAAGTACCTTCCTTTACCAATTTCGCATTTATTATTTATGCGAAATCCACATGTGTACATGCATTGATTGCAATGGAGATATTTAATCACATGCGTGGTTGAAAATCGCCAACCAGAATGGGCGGCAACATGGACGCAATGTTCCCTTGAATTTTTAATTTGTGCGATGTGCGCATGTGCTTAACTATTACCTGTATTGTGCCCAGGGGCTACATCAGGGGTCCTCCTTAAAAAAAGAAGTAGGTTTCTGGGGGTAGTATTATCAAGGGGAAATCAGTAAAGGAAGAGTTAAAGCGATCTCTGCACGTATCGGAAACAATCACTAAACGTACTTCTAATTGTATCAAATCAGTTTTTTCGGCAGCAGATATCTCAGACCATCTCGCGGTCATATCAGAAATTGACGGCTGTAAGACAAAATTTAACAAGGAAAAAATATCGTTCGGATCTAATGAAGAAACCTAGCAAAGAACCCTCAGCACTCTGTCAACAATATGATTCTGTCCCTGGCTCTAATTTAGACAAATACACTCCTGTAAGATAATTAACATTTCAATGGAAACTAGTACATTTCCTCAAAATTTCAAAGAAGCTCGTGTAAGACCACTACTTAAAAAACATCTCTTCCTAAAAACGAACTGAAAAATTACAGTCCTGTATCCAACATTCAATTCCAAAATCTTGGCAAAGGTAGTAGCCTGTCGGCTGCAAGCTCATATAAAAAATAATAACCATCTATCTAATCCATTACAATCAGCCTACAGGAAACATAATTCTACAGAATCAGCGCTACTGAAAGTACATAACGATATCATTATTAGCAGAAATACATAATACACAGTACTATGTATTTCTCGTAATAGTATGGACCAGGGTGAGGTCACAGCTCTGACCTTGCTTCACTTTTCGGCCGCTTTCGACACCATTGACCATGCTACATTAACAAATAAACATTCAGATTTCAGGCGCAAATTTGGTTTTCTTCTTATTTGCAAATTAGGCACCAATCCGTAAAAATTAAAGACACTCTGTCAGATAAAGTCACACTCTCATACGTAGTTCCGCAGAGCTCTGTGCTGGGACCAGTGCTTTTCACACTATACACTACACCACTCAGCGCTATCATCTCCAGTTTTGACATAAACCTCAATCTTTATGCCGATGATACCCAAATTTACGTGTCTCTATCTGTTTTCAATGCTAAGAAAGCCCTTGAGAAATTGCAACATTGTGTTATGGCCGTGTCGGCCTGGATGAAAGGGTCTTAGCTGAAGCTTATTCCTAGTAAGACGGAATTTCTTCCCACTTGGACCAAACTTCAGCGGGAAAAATTATTAAATAATTTAACATGCTTAATTCTAGGTCAAGACACAAATCCATCTGCATCAGCCAAAACTCTTGATGATTTGTGTCGAATTCGAAAAAGTCTGTCCATAGATCTTGCCAAGCAAATTGCAGTGGCACTGGTGAGTAGCAAGTTAGATTATTGTAAGTCACATTTTTACAATATACCAGAAAAGGATATCGCTGGATTACAACGCGTTCAGAACTGCTTTGCTAGAGTGGCAACCAACGTCCCACGTTTTAGTCGTTCCGCTCCAGGCCTATTCTAAAACGATTACATCGGCTTTCTGTCAAGTTTCGCATTCATTTTAAAATATGCACTATAACTAACTTTTCCGAACCCTGAAAGACAACAAACCTGCATATCTGGCTGACTTACTTGTTAGTTCGAAATGCTCAAAATATCTACGCTCCACAAATTTAAATAGATTTGTTGTTCCTCGTATAAAAACTAAGACTGGGTCAAGAGCTTTCTCTATGTCTGGCCCAGCCTTATGGAACGCCCTGCATGTGCCAATACGTAATACCGAAACAATCTTAGCATTCCGGAAATTACTTAAATCTCACCTATTTGATCTGACTTCCCACCCTAGCTCCTCAGCAGCCTGGCTCCCTGTTGACGAACCTGCTGTGGCCGCAATTATGACACATTATCACGCTAAGTATTTGTGCGTCTCTGAGCTCGGTCCGCTGAGGATATAGGCGCTATAGTTTATTGATTGATTGATTGATTGATTGATTGATTGATTGATTGATTGATTGATTGATTGATTGATTGATTGATTGATTGATTGATTGATTGATTGATTGATTGATTGATTGATTGATTGATTAATTGATTGATTGATTGATTGATTGATTGATAGATCGAACTAAAGAGACCAAAGGGTTTTTTCAATTTTAAATCGTAGTAAATGTCTTAGTTGGCGCTTTCTGCTTCATTTGAATACATATGTTATGGGTCTACGACCATTAGGAATATTTATTATTTTTTTCAGTGCTGATCGACGTATCAGGTTCTGACGTATAAAGACGGTCCCCGAGCTGAAACGGTTAATGTGACAAACACACAGTGTACACACTAGGAGAGACCAAATATCAGATTTATCAAATATTTTTTTCTTAACCAGATACCGTGAAAATACCACACTCTTTACGAATTATTTTAGTGACATGCTTTTTTTATGTTCCACAATGTCACCGCTACCATGCCTTACTCTTCGTGAACAATTTTATGGACATATATACACTACATGTATACACCAAGAACATTCCTAATTCTTCACAACATTCCCAATTCTTCACAATCATGAAATCTGATCACGCCATTTTATTATGTCCTACTCTTAACCCGTTTGTGACGAGCCCCGGAGATCTCCGTGATTTAGGGAGACCATTCATATACGAGCCCCGGAGATCTCCGGACCGATTGCATGACATAGGCTAACTATGACGTCATAAAAAAAATCTCGTTCCAGAAACAGAGCAGTAGCATAGTAATCTCGTGTTCAACGGGTTAACATATGATTTATTGCGACATATAATGAACACTGTATTATAAATAATTTATGATACATTTTTACGATCCAATGTAACAATGATTACAATGATCGCTTGAAAATATGAGATAATATAGATAGCATTATCCAAAGAAACATTAAGGCTGATATCTGAAGTTATGTAAAAGGCTATAATTATGATAAAATAGTGTGTGCTTTATAATGTATTTTGAATAGTTATGTAATAATAAGACTCTACTTCGAATATTATTGTAATCTTGAACACACCCTAAATTATGCGGTTCTGTGTTCGGCAGCACAAACCCATCTTCCCACACAAAGCTCGCTGCTCCCGAGGTCGTAGACCGAGGTCTGCGACCTCGGGAGCAGCGAGCCTTGCTGTCAGGAAGATGCACAAACCAGAATCACTGGAAACCACTGGCTTAGACACAGGAGATCACTCACCAGTAGCCAACTACTTCTCCAATTACACTCAGATCCATCTAAACCGACAAACATGATATTTGCACCAGTGGTGGTTAAATGTTGGACCAGCGTAGCAGACGGTGGACGAACATTTAAACAATATTGCCATTTGGTTTTAACATCCCGTATTTACTGGGAAAAACTTGCACAGTCATCGACAAACACGCCTCTAATGTACACCCAGCAGACACAACACCACGACTCAATTCAATTGTGGATTAATGTTGGGCCAGCGTCGTAGACGCTGGTCCAACATTAATCCAGCAGTGGGTCCATATGTACTGTTTACTGAGAGTGCACCATCTTGAAATAGTACTATTGGAGAAATCCTGGTGGTTTTTTTCTGTTTGCCAGCTGTCCCACCCACCAGGCACTCTGGGGATTAGTCTCATCTGATTCATCTCACCTCACGAGGTTCTCCTCGCCCATTCTAGCCTGTGAGTGCACAAAGGTAGACCCATTTAACCTTATTGACCCAGGCACTGGCATCGTGTGAGGGTTCTTTCACCACTAGGTTCTTCAACACTATCTCCAGCTGTCTGACCATTCCAAAGGGAGAAAGGCTGCATGCAGACAGACTTGTATTATATTGATCAGTAGGCCTAGATGATGAGTCATCGTTATATAAACATTAAATTTCTTTCTAATTTTAGGTCCTGGACACTTTTCACGCAATCTAATTAATCAAACATTTAAAATGAAAAATGATTTTTAGGTTTAAAAATCTTGCAGCGAATTCCCATTAACAAAGCGGTGAAAATAATAATTATCATTCACTTTTAGGTACTGAGCGTTAAAAAATACTTACTTACTACTACTAAGGTTACTTATGAGTAACGTTCCTGTCTGCATGCACCTCTCTCACACTTTAACCCCTTGAGTTCTGAACTATTCAATTTCAATTTTCAGTCACTTGAAGTTGTGTCTCGCTGCCGCGACACACAACTTCAAGTGACTGAAATTACCCGGATTTGTAAAGTTTAGGTCACAGTGTTTTTCTCAATATAACAGGTTTAAGACATAATATTGTTTTCAGAATATGATTCCGAAATGCTAATCAAAACACAAAAAGATTATTATAGACTATTATCTATAGGCCTATATTATTTATCTCATACCATGGTGTGTATTGTACCAGATAGGCCTACAATCTTTTTTACCCGGCTGATACAGCTATATAGATTTAGAGGAAAAAAGTTGTGTGCACTAGTTAGGATAGGCGTACGCCCATATCGCCCCGAGGGGATATTGTGTCAGGATCAGTTATCTACCTCTAACTCTCATATTCAGTCCTGATTGGGTCAGAATTAGGCTACGTCCATCACGCCACAGGAGTAGGCCTAGCCTACACACGAGTCGCCACACGACCCTCCCTAGAAGCCAACCATTGCTACAATGTTGGGCCAGCATCAAAGACGGTGGGCCAACATTGAAGCTGCCGTGTGTGAATGCCCCATTTTTGCTGGGTTACCAAAGATTGTTTCATCGTTGGCCCATTGCATAGGACGTCGTCCCAACATAACAGCACTATAGGGTCGATGTCTCATTAAGGTACCAGCATATCTGGACTAACCGGCACCGTCCGTCACCAGCCTGTAGTACCCCTCCCCTTTCCCCTCCCCTCCTCAGTCACTGCGCCCCCCCCCCCCCCCAGATGTCTCTTCTCCATTGAGGTGTTACAATTTGGGGAGGAATGTAGTAGGTGGTAGGCCTAGGCTACACAATTGAAGCAGATCACAGGATATGAATTGGAAGATAATTATTTCACTGTTGAACTTGTAAAAGTGAATATAGTAGACTTTTGCTATGCTAATCTTAACTAGATTATTAATAATTTGAGAATGTGTGGAACTAAGTTAGAAGCCAAGTTAGCGTTATGTCTTATGACCTAGGCCTATGGCTATTTACACTGGAATTAGACAGTTCTCAATGTTGGTATGAGATAAAAAAAAAAAATGGCTAAAGTTGTATTGTCCCTTACATCAGCCCTCTCTAGTTGTATTCTCCCTCGGGTCATGGATCTTGCATCGTGGACCTGCGGTCCGGAAACGATGCAAGATCCATGACCCTCTGGAGAATACAACTAGGTCCGGCTGATATGCAATACAACTTCAGCCATGATATAATCTATAATTATCTCATACCAAGGTTTGTATTGTGCCAGATACAGGCATTTTTTACCTGGCTGATACAGCCATAATAATTTAGAGATGTGTACACTGTAAGGGTACCCATACACCTGTTATTCCCAGTGGGGATGTTTGTTCATCTACTTGTTATCTACCTGCTAGTTTGATTGGGCGGGGGCCCTAGGGTAGTGGTTAGCACCGCTGCCTTTCACGCCAGAGTCCAGGGTTCGTTTCCCGGTCTCGGCGGTTTGAAAGAAACAAAAATGTTTCTTCCCCATCCACGTGTGAAAGTTAGTATTGTGGGGAGCCTCCGTGACCGAGAGGTAGCGTGCTCGGCCTCAGACCGCCATGGCTCGAATTTCGAATCCTGTGTCTGGAGGACAGTGTCATCTCAATCATCTCATCATCCTCAGAAGGTTCTCCTGGCCCAGTTTAGCCTATATGTGCACAAAGGTGGCCTAAAGCCCGATTCATTTCATTTTTTTGCTAGTTTGATTGGTTCAGAATCTGGCCACATTCATCACCCCACTGTACAACATCAGAGCGTACACCCAGCTAACACGAGGCATTCATCCAATGTTGTTTTTATGTTGTGCCGACGTCGAAGACGGCGGGCCAACATTAGAATAACATTGGGTCAATGCTTCGTGTTTGATGGACCATTGTTGGGCCATTGTCTAGGACGCCGGCCCAGCATTACAGCAGCATTGGATCAATGACTGTTGCGCAACCCCCATAACCTGACGTAACTGGTGACTGACACGAGCATCAACAGGCAGGCCCCCTCCCCTCCCCCACCTCTGTCACCGCTCGCCCCTCAGCCACTGAGACGTGAGAAAAGTCGCAACGCAATCGATAGGCCTACACACAATTGGAAGTAATTATTTCGCCATTGAACTTGAAAAGTAGGCTAGACTATTGCTACTAATCTTAACACTAACTATAGGGTGAAGTTAAATGATTATCATGTTACAATTATAGGCCTAGGCTAAGGTAATTCACTTTATAAATTGCAGTTCTCTAGTCTAGGCCTACTTTGACTGAAATTTTGGTATGAGATAAAAAGAAAATACCATGGCTAAAGTTGTATCTTCCTTCACATCAGCCCTCCCTAATTGTACTCTCCCTCGGGTTATGGGTCTTGTGCATATCGCCCTAGACCTGCGGTCTTCGGGCGATATGTACAAGACCCATCACCCTCTGGAGAATACTACAAGGTCGGACTGATATGCAGGACGATACAACTTTAGCCATGGTATAATCTATAAATATTACAGCGCTCTAGGAGTTAAATAGTCAACTAGTCTAAGAGGAGCCGCGGCGGGAGAAAAACTAATTCGCATCCCAGCAAACACATAACGTTTGTATAACATTTATACAATGTTAGCGCGACGTCTTTGACGCTGGTCCAACATTGTATAAAAGTTATGCAAATGTTTTGTGTTGACTTGGGATGGGATGACAATGGCTGAGCGGGAACAGCTCAGCATTCGATCGTTACTGACATTGTGTGCCATATTTTCATCACACAAAAGCATTATTGAGCAAAAAGGTGGTTTCAGAAATCCGGATATAATAATGACTGTCGTTTGGTTATTGGCAAAATTAACTATAGTGGTGCTGAATTGTGTGTTTCTATTTCTCATTTATTTCACCCTTACAGCGCGGGGATCGACTTGAGTCGTCAGAATCTGACGTCTGTAGACGTCAGATTCTGACGACTAAAGTCGATCCTCGCGCTGTAAGAGTAATAATATTTATAATGGCCCCTAGCACAGGTATTCAAATAAATCGGACAGACTTAACAAATACATTTATGATGATTTCAAATTGAACAAAACCCCTTTCTGGTTTTTACAAAAATAATTCAGCGTTGTAATTAACGCAAATTCCAGCTTCAAATAACAAAAGTAAACTCTGTTATAAAAAGTGGTCATCTGTAAAATGTAATTATTTGATTGACTGAGCATATATCACAAACTATTTTATGGATTTCAGTGTAATTGTATTTGGTCTGCAACTTTGTTTAAACCGCATTATAATATACGGTTCTAGCGGCACAATTGTTACGATAATTGTGGTCTTGGAGAAAACAAATTATCACCTCTACTGGTCACGATCCACTCTGCCATTTAAAGCCTATTGATTTTCCCTGGTAAATAGATGGGTGTTACTTTTGCAGTAATTGCTTACTTGTATAGTAAGCAATAACTGCACTTTGGCTTTGGGAGTTTGAGACACTTGTAATAGCATGCAGGCTAAACTGAGCCACCCAGTGAGCGCAAAACATTTGTATTACATTTGTACAATGTTGGACCAACGTCGGAAACGTTGGGCCAATGTTGTACAAATGTAATACAAATGTGTTGTGTTTGCTGGGCATGAGAACCCCTTGAGAATGGTGGAATGAAATAGATGGTAACTGACCTTCAGACGCAGGATTCGATGTTCGAGCCCTGTCGGCCTGAGGCCGATTGCCTCTCGGTGAGGCTCCCCATAATATTGAATCTTAATTAAATCTTGTTGTTTACCCATTGTTGATTTGACATGACACAAATGAACAGGTCCAGTGCCGCCCAGGGAGTAAAAGTGTGGGACGTGGATAACTGTATTTGTTTACCAGGGGAAATCAACATTTTTCAACATGTCGATGACTGAGAGCGATCTCGACCCCAAGGTCAGAAAAATGTCCATAACGTTTTAATAACGTTGCTACACATGAGCTGAGTATGTGATCATATAGCTGAAATGCTACTGATTTTAATCAACCTATATTGTCGACCCGGTTAACCGAGGCCAAGCCTTGGATATGATCATTGTCCAATGAAAAGCCCCACAATTTTGATCAGTTTCAAGCTCTGTTTCGGCCACGTTGGGGCTACGGTAAACTGTAACTCCGGGCCGCGTTATAGCTAAAAAGCTCGTATCTTTTTCGAAATCATCCCAGCAAACACAAAACATTTGTATAACATTTATACAATGTCGGCCCAACGTCTTCGACGCTGGTCCAACATTGTATAAATGTTATACAAATGTTTTGTGTTTGCTGGGATAGTGACCTAGATTTTTCCGCTTACGAAAATAGAAAAAGCTTATTGATGTTCTTCGTATGTCTCCCTATTTAACCCTTTAACCGCCAAATTATTTAATTGAAATTTTCACCCACTGTCTCGCTGACGCGATCCACAACTTCAAGTGAGTGAAAATTATTCAGATTTGACAAAATAGAAGTCAACTATTTTAAACTCTTGTTGATTGATGTCAAGTTTTATGTCTCTAGCATGTTCAAATTCTGGTATTTATTTTGCTAATATTTTTTATTAAAACCCGGATATACCCCGGCGGTTAAAGGCTTAACTTGTCTCACTCATGAGCGCTCCGACCCCCTCGTATGCCTAATTAATCGTTGGCAATTTTCGTAAAGTTGAAGGGATTTTGACAAACACGCGCTTGAAAACCGTTGATAAAACTATCCCTTGAAATAATGACCACATCAATTAATTTATTATGTTGAAATGTCAAATGACATGTAATATTGTAGATTCTAACTTTAGCTGTGTCACTCCAAGTGAGCTCAGCGTTGGTTCAACGTTAGCCCAACGTCTCTGACGTTGGGGTAACGTTGAACCAATGCTGAGGACCATCTCCCATTATATGGCTGCTTCTTCTGGGGGACAATGCAGTTTCAGAATGGACGCAGCTCCTGCCAGATTCCATCATTAAATAATTCCCCGGGGCGATGTGCACGAAAATCCCATTGCATGGAAACCCACCACAGCTATAATACTGTGCGAAGTCCAAACACAGTAACTGGTGACGTTACAAGTAAACAGTTATTGTAGGCTACTTGTACTGCCAGGCACATCAGTTACATTTGATTTGATGCCGGAGCTGAGCTGCAACAGGACAGCAAGGGACAGGGCCTATTACGTGAATAGTTTGGAGGATTCCGTTAATTTTATTGACCATCTGCGAAAGAGATTTTGCTTTATTTTGCTTGTACAGCCAATAAAAAATTGCGATGCTGTTTAAAAACACACTGTTTGTTTCCGCAAAAAAACTCCAGAAATGGTGTTAAATGAAAACTTCAAATATGCGCGAGTTTTTGAAATCGTAATATGCTCTTGAATAGCGAACGAGGGTCGTTGTATAACGAAACGAAATATTGCTTTTGTAGGAAAAAACATACTAATTGATCATGTTGATAGGCGTAATGACGTATTACATGGTTTGACAAGTATGCCTCCTCAGGGAGGGATATGTGTTCAGCTGATAGCTGCCGCCGTCTTCCCCGCTGTTGCAGGGATTTGTGAACGCGATATCTCAAGAACCACTAATCCGAATTGCTCGTGATTTTGCATGTGATACTTTATTACATTGCTTTTCCTCCCTTTTCTCTATAACCAAGGTCCAAAAATATTCCCACAATAGCTTAACGACAATCAAGAGGAAAACGAGCTGATCATGCGTCAATGTAGATGAAATGTGGCTGATTCTATTGAACCTATAATTATACGAGCGACCTGATTAATCTCGGTCAAGATAATATCATATATTATATGATGGTCCAAATGACAGTTGCCATAGTTATTATGTTATTTGTGCAGGCCCAATCTGTGGCTGAAATCTTTCACGTTGGGGCTGTGTCAATACATCGCAGCAAACACAAGGCATGGCCCCAATGTCCACTGTCTACGACGTTGGCCACCATAACAAATTTTCTGGGATGGGAGCAGATGTTGTGAGCAGCGAATGAAATCCGCAATGCTAATCTCGCCACCGGTCGATGGCCCCCAGCAAACACAAGACATTCACAAGTAGCGGTCGATGGTCCCCAGCAAACACAAGTTATTTACAATGGTACAATGTTGGCCCAGCGTCTGCAACGCTGGCCCAGCATTGTACCAACCACGGCTGAATGTCTCGTGTTTGCAGGGGAGGGGGGGGGGCACAGTGAGATATTACATGTATATAGGCTAGCCCACGACCAACCATCTTGTCCAGCAATGTCTACACCCTCGTAAAAGCGATGTTGGATACCACACACAAATTGATGTTGACAACCCAGTGACTGAGCCATTAATACCTCTATCTACATAGATCTTGGTAGAGTGGAAGATGAAGTGGTCGATATAAAATACTGGCTCAAAGAGATCGTCGTCTGAAAATATTTCAGAATCAGATATGATAGGACAGAGAATCATGACACCTCTAAAAATAATTTTATTCAAGTTTTGTCTCGATTTGAAACAAAATTTCAATAGGAATATTTTTCTCTCAATACAGTGATTCAAACAAAACATCGCAGCAAAGTCCACTGCCCAGTGAGAAGCAGCAACGCAAATGCATGATAATCAACCACTTATTGGCGTACTCGGATTTAGAAAAACACAATTTGAGCGCATTCATTGTTATTATTACTTTATCATCACATAAAAATAAATTAAATAAAGAGCGTCCTCCACCAATAAATTTTACAAACATTCTCCTCTATTTTCACAAATCTGAATAATTTGTGGATGGCGATGTTTGAAGATTAAAATGGATACATTTCGCGTTTAACCCTTACAGCGCGGGGATCGACTTTAGTCGTCAGAATCTGACGTCTGTAGACGTCAGATTCTAACGACTAAAGTCGATCCCAGCACTGTAAGAATCAACATATTTCTAATTACCGGAAACCCATAACATAGGTATTCAAATGAATCGGAAAGAGCCAACTAAGACATTTATGATGCTTTCAAATTGAAAAACCCTTTGGTTGCGATGTTTTTTTTACAAATTAATTCAGCACTTTGAGGGTTAAGATTTGAGGATGGTGCATGAAACAGGTGACACTGCGCTTCGGGCATAGGGTCTGAAATTTAAACCCTGGTGATCTGAGACCGATAACACTACTCTCCAGCATATTAAATATTGGATCTGAACAAAAAAGTCAAACGAGTGAACAAAACGAAACTACGAGAGAACGAAACGAAACAGTTTTTTGTGTGTGGTGGTCTGGTGGTGCAGTGAATGATAAAGACGGCTCTAATGATGGGGGAATGGTCAGTTAAGCCAATTATTCAACCTGAATTTTCACCCACTTGAAGTTGTGTCTCGCTGACGCGATCCACAACTTCAAGTGAGTGAAAATTATTCAGATTTGACAAAATGGAGGTCAACTGTTTTCAAATAGTGCTGATTGATGTCACATTTTATCTTTAACATGTTTAAAAGGTGGTATAATGTGCTAATAAAAAATGAAAACCCGAATACATGCGGCACCGGCGGTTAAAGAAGAAGCGGCATTCCCAGCGAGCCAGTCTACTGTAGACAGACGAGTAGGATCTTGACAATATCAGTAGTTTACGCTACACTAAAGTGGAACGTACCACTGCTATTGTCAGGATGGGTATCTGGGTATGTGATGAACAGCGAGTCAGTGTGCCAGATGATAAATAATAGGCATAGCTTAGAGCGCCGGGAGGATTCCCATGAATCAATGTTTTTTTATTGACAAATACAAAGGATCGGATTCGGTGAATGAGCTCAATATAAAGCACATGCGCAAATTTAGTCGGCTGATATAATATACAAAGACACGGAGCCATAAATGAAATTGAATGTGATTGACGTTTCATATTGTGCGACAAATACACGTACATAAACGTATCTAATGAGAGATTGATTTATTATGATAATTTGCAATGAAAACTATTTTGTGCGCCTGGGCATGTTGAATGCGGTGAGATTGTTGTGTGGATAGGAATGCTCCCTAATCAGGCCCTCGATTCAAGTCGGCATATAGGCCTACGTCCCAGCAAGGAAATATCCCAGCAAACACGAGACCTTCACTCATTGCAGGATCATTGTTGTGTCAGCGTCGTAGACGGTGGACCAACATTGATCCAGCAATGCCTACTATGGCTGTAGCAGAAAATTCTTGAGATGTCTGGATCAACATCAAAATCATTTCTCAATAAGGTCATCGTAGGGCCACGGCTTTATTTTATCAATAAAAAATACAAACGATGCTATGTGCTTTTAAAAAATGCAAAACCGAGCATAATCTTGACCGGCGGTTAAAGAGTGACCAAACATATACTTAGAGCTGAATTTATAGAAACAATGTATTCTTATTCATACATTCCACGCATAATATTCAAATAACTATATATCAATGCATTGCAACCTTAATGGCGTAATAATTTATTTAGCAAGTATAAGTCGTAAATTCAGCGTATTTCATGCATAATAAATTACGTGACATGCTCATGCCTAATGTATCATTTTTAAAGAAAATGTATGGCAATTGAAAATAAAATCACAAAAACATATGATAAATTTTGGTTGACACCAACTAAATTGCATGCAAATAAATTGCCATAATCATGAGAATATGTCAAACAAATACTGTACATCACCCTGCACTATTTGTTAACTGACGTATCCCAGAACACAATAGACGTTGACCCAATACTTGCTTATTGTTGGGCCAACGTTGAAGACGGTGGGTCAACATTAACCCAGCATTAAGTCAACGTCTCGTGTCTGCTAAGAAATATTTACAAACTAAAATGCTGTGTACTGAATGTATACAGTTTTAACGAAGTCTCAATTTTTTGTTATGAATAATTCATGATTAACCCTTTCACCGCAAGCACGACTATATAGTCGTTTTTAATTTGTTTTGTTAGCTGATCAAATCACTGTTATTGGGGATGAAATGTGTGTTTGGTCTCAAATTAAACAAATATGAGTTATTTTCACTTACTTGAAGTTGTGGGTCGTGGTAGCGAGACACAACTTCAAGTGGGTGAAAATTTAAATTATTTTATTCAGAGCTTCAAGGGTTAACACGCGGTACATGACGAAATGCTGGTCATTTACAAAATGCACTTAATATGGAGTATAGCAGGGTCACACTCGAATAAATGAGGCCGCGTTGTCGCAAAAAAAATATAGTTAGGCTGACTGGTGGTTATATATGAATGAATTGTTCATTTAATGATAAAAGCATAATTTTTTACATGCTGTAAGAGAACACCCTTGAGAATGTTTTTAGCTATAAGGCCATGAAAAAAATTACCTGTGACCTGGCTGGCGGCCATTTTTCAAAATGGCCGCCAAAATGTATATAAGTGTATATAAATCCACTAAGAATCAGAATATTTTAATCTAAATATACATTTTTAAGGGTAATGATAATAAATAAAATATTTGTATATATACACTATTCCAACACAGAACATTGTAATGACTTTAATGGCAGCCATTTTACAAAATGGAGGACCAATGATAAGTGTCTATAATTTTTATGTCAGCTTCTAATCCACAAATATTCTGAATATCTATGTCTGAATGTATATTTTGAAGGCCACTGATAACAAAATAAAATATTTTTAGGCCCAATATATTTTTACTGAATCTGATGGTGGCCATTTTTAAAATCGCCGACAAAGTCCACATACGACGCGTGTCAATATCTCAGCTTTTAATCCACCTAAAATAAAAATATATTTAACTATACATTTTCGGGTACTGATAATGAATAAAGTATTTGTAAACACAATAATCCATCAAAAAAACAAATATTTGACGATTCCAGTGGTGGCCATTTTACGAAATAGCTGACTTAATCTGAGTACCTGCCAATACCTCTGCTTCTAATCGACCTAAAATCGACATATTTTTATCTAAGTATACATTTTCAGGGGTACTGTTAATAAATAAAGTATTTGTAAACACATTAATCCAAAAAAAACACATATTTTACAGTTAAACTTTATAGGATTATGATTCCTAGTAAATAAAATAACCTTACATTTTGACGAATTAAAATTGAGCTTCCAATAATTGGACCACCGATAAAGTTCGTCTAAATCCTTCTGTAGAGCTATACAGTCGTCAATGTTGACAATTCTTCGAAAACATTTAGCATCATCTGCAAACATGGCTAATATTGAGTTTTTTGCACTATCAGGCATATCATTAATAAAAAGTAAGAATAACAGGGGACCCAAAATGGACCCTGTGGCACACCAGATGTCACAGGGACCCATTCAGATGTACATCCATTTAATACAACACGTTGGCTTCGATTGTGTAAATATTCGCGTAACCAATTGAATAATTTCCTACTAAAACCTATCTTATATATATATATATGTTTATATATATATATTATATATATTAAACATTTTTCTTAATCCAACAAAAATATTAATTAGTGACTTCAATATCTTTAAATCCACTTAGAGTTGAAATATATGGCCTAAAAATATATATATATTAAAGTACTTTTATCAATCTTGAATATAGACTGATTTAAAAAACGGCATCCTTATAATTCAGACCAATTATACTGGTAGAAAACTCATTTTACCATTAAACCTTCTCTTTATTATGAAAATTTAAAAAGCTTTTAACCTGTTCTTGCTACAAATAAAATTGTTTATAGATCAAAACGCTTTGACAGATTTTACTATATCTAATTACATCTATTTTGCACACACTGCAAACACATTTCAATATCCAAACTTGATTCCTATAACCTTTTGCATATGTCTTATATATTATATACTTGAATGTTTGTTTTCATATAACAAAATCACTACAGGGCACATTATGAAAAATAGCCTGACTGGTAATGATATTTCTCAATAAATAAGTAAATAAATAACGGGGTTGCGCATCTGAGAGTGTTAGGGTGCTGTATTTATTTACATCAGTGTGCCACAAATATTCTGGGCATTCTCACCGTCGACGACCCATGTCCCACTGCATCTCTCCATCCGATATTCATTATTCCGCACACCCTAGGCCTCTATCCGGTGGTGAATCAGATGAGGTCAACAAACACGAGATGTTCAAACATCGATGTCATCCACAACGAAACGTTGGCTCAATGCTGTTTTAATGCTGGGCCACCGTCTGCGACGGGGGGCCAGCATTAAACCAGCATTGAGCCTGCATTCCGTTGTTGATGACCTCAATCCACGGTTGAATGTTATCAGGCTATCCTGGGATCTGAAATCAGAGCGCATCGGGGTAATATGTACGGATCAAGTTATTCAGATAACCAAGGAATCTATAGGGATAACCTACCATGTTCATGGCCGCTAGGCCTACATGTAATGTAGACTTGGTCGGGCATTATGTTGACCATTAGAAAATAATATAATACATTTTTTACCACTTGAAGTGCGTAACAATCATGAATTACGTATGCCCAATTTGAATCAAAACATTTACCAAGCTAACACATTTATTAACTGATTTCTCCTTCCAAATTAAACCAAATTAAACCTTTATATTTAATGTAAGCCTTCTGCAGATGTGCTTAACACATTAAGGGTTAATTCGAGGCCCTTCCTGTAAAATTTGAGTCCCACCTGTGCCATTTGATCAAATTTACGCCGATAGGGCTCAAATGGCTCACGCCGGGCCTCACAATAATACATTGTCCTCCAAACACAGTTACTGATGTTACATTAAAAATTACGACATGCATACCATTGGAATATATTATTATACTTAATAGTATATCGAGTACCAAGGCTAGTACACACTAATTATCAGTATTGTCTTAATGTTGGATGATGTTTTATTGTTAGTTAAGCCAGCGCAGCGTTGCAAAAATTGGTCCAACGGTAAAACAATTCACCAATCGCACCCTGCAGTCTTCAGAGGTATTCGATCTCACTCAACTTTGGAAACAACTAAGTCTGCCTCACAATAAACACAAAACATTTGTATAACATTTATACAATATTGGTCCAACGTCTTCGACGCTGGACCAACATTGTATAAATGTTATACAAATGTTTTGTGCTTCCTGGGCTATGACAGGGTGCCCTGTCGCGATACTGCCACAAAGTTCAGACAGCGACGTAAAACTATATTTACTGCGATACACATCACAACATTTTGTTAGATAAGCGATTTGTATTAGCCCTTTCAGCGTGGTGACCGACTTTAGACGTCATAGTCTGACGTCTATCGACGTCAGACTCTGACGTCTAAAGTCGATCCCTACGCTGAAAAACTAAAATATTTATAATGGCCGTTTACCCATATAACTTAGGTTATAGGTATTAAATTTAAGCAGAAATAGCTAACTGAGACATGTGTGATGATTACAAATTGAATAAAATCATTTTGCTCTTATGGTTTATACAAACATATTTGAGCGTTGTGAGAGTTAATGATTCATAGCGGCGCGCCAGACTAATGCCAGTATTCATGCATTGAATCATTGGAAAGGTCATGAACTCATTGTATATACACAGACAGTGCGGTATTTGCTTGTGAGTCACAGCTCATTGCATTAAGTAACCCCTTGGAACACAAGAGAAGTTCATTAACCCTTAAAGCGCTGAAATATTTCTATATAAACCAAGAAACCTATGGGGATTAAAGGGATACAATGTGGTTGATAATGTGAGCTCCCTTACATGTATATAGGCCTACAATCACCTTTTAATCTTATTTTTTAAATGTGAAAAAAGTGTAACAGCCTGTTAATGTCAACCAAGCATACGTTGAGCCAACGTTGACATCGTTGTAGACGACGGCCCAACATTAAAACAGCATTGGCTGAACAAATAGTGTTCGGGTTCGGTTCCCGCTCTCGGCGGTTTGCAAGAAGAAAAGATGTTTCTTCCCCATCCACTCGTAAAACTCAGTATTGTGGGGAGCCACCGTGCCCGAGAGGTAGCCTGCTCGGCCTCAGACCGCCAGGACTCGAATTTCGAATCCTGTGTCTGGAGGACAGTGTCATCTCATTTATCTAACCATCCTCAGGAGGTTCTCCTGGCCCAGTTCAGCTACATGTATATGTGCACAGAGGTGGCCTAAAACCCCATTAATTTCATTTCATTTGCAGAGCCACAAAATCGCACAACGTGGTCAAATCGCTTGCCACCAATATTAACTGCGAAATATCCCGCCCATATGGATTAGCTGTCCTTACGAATAGCACGCAGCGCTGTTCACAAAATGCACGGACACGGACAGCGGTCGGGATTCTTGTTATCGGGGACGCGGAGCAGTGCGGGCGTCTGGATCAATACCCGGACCAACCCGTGGGAGGTCAACATCAAACCCAAATTATTGATGTTATCTGCTGGGCGCCGCCGGGGGAATGTCCTCAATAGAGGTCCATTTTGTTTGGAGATCCCGGATCTCGTCCCCCAGTTCCGACCGAGGTGTCCCCTGATCTCGGTTCATAGCTGGCCCGAGGTTGGGCCAGCGTCTGCCAAACCTGGGTCTATGTATGACGCTTGACGGCAAGCACGAAACATTGAACCAATGGTGGGTCAATGTTGGGCCGACGTCGTAGACGGCGGGCCAACGTTGACCCAGCATTGGTTTAATGTCTGGTGTTTGCTGGGTTGACGGCGTATCCGGGGCTGTTCAATAATTCAGCACTGCCATCGGGATCAGCAGAATTGTTGTCGCCACCTTCAACAATTTTCTGCTACTATGGAAGTGATTTTTCACTTATTACAATCTGTAATTTACTTTCCAAGAGCTGCAGTTAAACCGATTAAAACGTAGTAACAGCCATATTCCAACCGCTACAAATATTCAAATATACTTCTATTATTATTATCATTATAATAGTTATTGATGGTGTTGTGCGAGCAATGTACTCAAAAGAGAGGTAGCGAATTGTTTCGGTGAAAAATACCGGGCCGCTCAATAAATTATTTGCAGCCTGGTTGTACAAGTTGCCCAGCAGGCACAATGCGTTAAATCAATGCTGGTTTAAAGTTAGGCCAGCGTCGTAGGATTAACATTAAACCAACATTGATTGAACGTCTTGTGTCTACTGGGTAGTCCATTGTTTCAATGCGCGAGCGAACGACACAGATGCCGTCAAATTGAGAGAAGTAGAAAATGAGAGACGGTGTTGTTTGGAGATATAGAGATATAGAGACGAAATTTCCGATTCCTTATTTCGGACATGCATGTCCAAAATAAGAAATACAGGAATTTCGTCTCTATATCTCGCTTAACTGGTAAATGCGCAGCACAAAAATTTAAAAACTTTTGGAGTTTCAGTCTATGGACATGTTTACATCATATGGTCATATTTAAAAGCCAAAATAAAATCACCGATTTTTGGATGATTTTAGCCTGGGCCAGTCCCTTTAACCTTCACATCGCTTGTATAAACCCTGGAAACCAAAGGGTTTGTTTTCAAATTGGAATCATCATAAATGTCTTAGCATGGAACTGTACGAGAGAGTTCCATGGTCTTAGTCAGCTTTTTCCGCTTCATTTGAGTACCTATGTTACGGGTCTGCGACCATTTTTAATATTTTACTCTTGATGTGCGGGGACAGTCTTTAGACGTCAGAATCAGACCTGCATGGCTGTGCTGCAGATCTATGACAATGTATTTTAAAAATCCTTAATGTACATTTTGGTATGAATTATGCCTTGAATATCGTCGATCAACGTACACATTACATTTTCTTATTAACCCATGTGTTGCTGAATTGTTTGTGAGTATTTTTCATTCATTTGAAGCTGGAATCGCTGACGCAATTTCCAGCTTCAAATGAATGAAAAATAATACTACTTAAAAAAAGTAGACATCTCTCAAATTGAATAATTTGATTAACTGAACATCCACCACAAGATATATTACAAATTATAGTGGTAGTTGAATTAATCTCAAATGTGCTTGAAAACGTATACGCAAGGGCTGACCTATGGAATTGTTTTGTGATTTGTCCCAAAGACCAATCGTTTCATTTTGAAAGCATCGCATGTATTATGTGAAATACATTTTGTTGCATTTTTAAAAATCATAATTTCGTGCTTTCGGGATCAAAGGGAGGTATCTGTCACTTCTCATCTCCTTAGCCCCCAGCAAGTAATGATGTAATATCGATATGGGGATTAAAGGGATACAGTGTCATCATGCTTTAACCTATAACTGCCAAGTTATTCAACTGGAATTTTCACTCTCTTGAAGTTGTGTCTCGCTGACGCGATCCACAACTTCAAGCGAGTGAAAATGATTCTGATTTGACAAAATGGCGGCCAACTATTTTCAAATATTTCTGATTGATGTCACGTTGTATCTGTTCAATAGCTGATATAAAATGAGCTTTGTGCTAATAATATAAAAATGGAATATAATCGGAACCCGTTGTGAATAGGTTAATAACCATAGCATGCGCACCAAGACATGTGATCTCTAAATGATCAAAAAAAATAGTCTGAATGCCTTGGAGCAGCAGCACGACGACAGCCCAGTTCAGAAACCAAGATGGAGCAACATCTGAGAGGCTCACTGAGGATAAACTGGACTGATGTTCAATGTTTGATGGGGCTGGCCTAATTGGCAACTGGATCAGAAACGAACTGCATCGTGTTTGCATCAGCATCACAGTTTTATTAACCCTTTAAGCCCTCACGATGCATTAAAGCATCATTTTATATCCCAGAAAAAATACTTAATTTTCCTATAACTAAGGGTTTTAGAAGGAAAATTTCCATGAAACTGGTTTAGCAGTACATGGCAATTTTCTTTGATTTTTAAACCACATCAAATCATCTTCATCCACTACAAGTCGAGAATTGCGACAGCAATTCGCGGCTTGTAGTGGATGAAGATGATAATGGTAAATTCAGGCTTTCAAGGGTTAAGGAACGAAATCCATGTTTAAACATCAAGATTTGCAAATATTTAGTCACAAAATGAGCAAATATGGAGTAATTTTCATCCACTTGAAGTTGAGGGTGTGGTAGCGAGACATAATATCAAGTGGATGAAAATTTAAAATTATATAATTTAGCGGTTTAATGGGTTAACAGACTCATCAGTTGTGTCTCGCTGACGCGATTCATAACTTAAAGTGAGCGAAAATTATTCATATTTGACAAAATGGAGATCAACGATGTTTAAAGGGTTGTATTTAATGTGCTAAAAAAATATAAAAACCGCATATAATCGTGACTGGCGGTAAACCTTTACAGCGCGAGGATCGACCTCAGACGTCAGAATCTGACGTCCGTAGACGTCAGATTCTGACGTCTAAGGTCGATCCCCGCACTGTAAAAGTAAAATATTTATAATGGCCGTAGGCCCATAAAATAGGTATTCAAATGAGGCGGAAAGAGCTAACTAAGACTTTTGTGATGACATCAAATTGAAAAAAAACATCTTTGGCTTCCATGGTCTATACAAAAATATATCGGCGTTGTAAGGTTTAAAGGGTTAGCTAAGGATAACCCAGGCCATAATTATGTATCTTTTCCGGCAACGATACATTTCCCGAGGAAGATATCCACAAGAAGGATCCATGGTTTTGATCCTGTGACTACAACAAGGTATTTCTAAAGGTAACTTCCATGCGGAAATATTGACATGTGAGGCATCAAAACAGCTCTTTAACCCTTTCAGGCCTGAATTTACCATTGTCATCTTCATCCACTACAAGCCGCGAATTGCTGTCGTAATTCTCGACTTGTAGTGGATGAAGACGACTTGATGTGGGTGAAAAATTAAAGAAAATTACCATGTATTGAAACCAGTTTCATGGACATTTTTATTCTAAAACTCTTTGTTGGAGGGAAATTAAGTTTGTTTTCAGGGATGTAAAATGATGCTTTAATGCATCGTGAGGACTTAAAGGGTTAATCATAACAACGCTGTAATATTTCCATATAAACCATGGAGAACAAAAGGCTTGTTTTCAATTTGAAATCATCGTTAATGTCTCAGTTAGCTCTTCTCGCTTCATTTGAATACCCATGTTATCAGGGTTATTGCTCTACGGACATTAAAAATATTTTACTCTTTCAGTGCGGGGACGTCTTTATACGTCAGAATCTGACGTCTACATACGTCAAATTCTGACGTATAAAGACGGTCCCCGCGCTGGAAGGGTAATTGTTCATCCAGCTTCTACAACCTTACATCGTCACTATACTGTGATCTTTTAGATGGCATCCGAAACATTCGTTTTATCCTTCCTCTCTAGATTTACCAGGTCATTATTATGGCGATCACAAAAGCTTTTTTGCTCTGAGAAGCCAAACGGCTGTATCTACTTACATGTAAAGTAAGCAGCTACTGCATTTTGAGTCATTTAGTTATATTGCTGTCGCGGTAAAAATGATCTTATTCACAAATTTTTATGTACTCACAAATATTGCTGTGCGAATCAAGAAGTGACAGCTTACTTGAAAAGTAAACAGGTACTGCTTTTTAACTTTGTGCAGCCGGTAGCTGTGTATAATTATGGAACCTAAGTAAACCCTATCAAGCCTGAATTTACCGTTTTCATCTTCATCCACTTCAAGCCGCGAATTGCTGTCGTAGGAAATTAACATAAAAATAAAGCTTTGATGCAAAATGATGCGTTTTTCACAGTTGCAAAATGATCAACAGCCAGCGCTGTGGCATCGTTGGGCGAACGTCTGCTAACGTCTTGCCCCCCTCCCCCCTCCCCACACACACACACTGCCATTCTGGGAAACGCAGTGACGTCACTCTGTGAAAACAAGGGTTTATAACACCCCCTCCCCAATACTTCATTCTATGAAACGCAGTGACGTCACTCGGTGAAAACAAGGTTATATAAGACCCATCCCCCATACTTCATTGTATTAGCCAGCTGAGTGAAAACAAAGGAGGTCAAGGTCATTGAGTTTCACAGAATACCCGGTGTTGGGCTATAATACACAACGATCCGGGACCCGAGTCAACGATCCCTGTTCCACTCTCGTGCAGAAGACAGAAACGGACATCTCAGCTTGTTTTACACAATCAATAATTTATCTTCCCCTTGGAGTCAAAAAGTGCTAAACTGCCACTGGTAAAGTGGCAGTTGAATACCTTCTAACTCCAAGGGGACGGTACGTACATAGCGTGATGCCATGATTCCATGCCATTCAAAACACACACGATTGTTATTGTCCCCATCAGTCATGGACTTCAATTATTCATAATAGATGCCAAAACACAAGATAATCATCTGCTGACTTTTTTTTAGTCAGCAGTTGCTGCCTTTTGACTTTGTATGGTGGAATTGTCTGCATTGATGAATCACTCTGAATTACATTGTCCACCAGATTCTTTTGTCTTCTGCGTTATCCCCCAGGGATAGCTAAGCCCTTACAGCGCTGAAATATTATTTTACAAACAATGGAGACTAAAGGGTTTAGTTAATTTGAAGTCATCATAAATGTCTTAGTTAGCTCTTTCAGCTTCATTTGAAAACCGATGTAATGGGTCTACGGCCATTATAATTATTTTAATTCTTTCAGTGCGGGGATCGTCTTTATACGTCAAAATCTGACGTCAGATTCTGACGTATAAAGACGGTCCCCGCGCTGAAAGGGTTTATAGGACTCCGTTCAACAGGCAGTATTGGTTTACTGCACAAGTAAGCAGATACTGCCTTTTCGCTTTGCAGAGCAGTAGGGATTCAATTAACTAAAGTTATCAAATAGTTAGGCCTAACGTTAACACGTGGCATAAATATCAACAACAACAACAACAACAACAACAACAACAACAACAACAACAACAACAACAACAACAACAACAACAACAACAACAACAACAACAACAACAACAACAACAACAACAACAACAACAACAACAACGGCATTTGTTCCACGACAAACCTTTTTGTCGGGCATTTTATAAAGTGCTGAATCGAGGCCTCCATGCATGGGTGATGATTCGTGTTCCTGGTACACTATATATACCATTATTTTTGTCGAATGAATTCATACCACATGACAGTGTAGAGGTATATGTGGACTATGCGGGTGCATTGTCCTAATTTGCACTCACGAAAAACAAGTGAAATGAAAAAAAACTAAATTTGATAGATAGTTATATATATAATATTATTGATATAATTATTACTTCTCACAAAAGTTGGCCTATTTCAACTCATGCTAGAATTCTATCCTGAAGGAATGCATAAGCTATTGATATATCCCATTAAACACAAAACATTTGGATAACATTTGTACAACGTCGGCCCAACGTCTTCGAAGTTGGTCCAACATTGTACAAATGTTAGACAGATGTTTTGTGTTTGCTGGGATGGTTGTGCAAAGGATTATAACCCTTTAACCGCCGGTGTCGCATATATTCGGGTTTTCATTTTTTATTAGCACATTAAGTACCACCTTTACAACATGTTAAAGATAAAATATGACATCAATTAGCAATATTTGTAAACAGTTGACCTCCATTTTGTCAAATCTGAATAATTTTCACTCACTTGAAGTTGTGGATCGCGTCAGCGAGACACAATTTCGAGTGGGTGAAAATTCAGATTTAATAATTTGGCGATTAAAGGATTAACCCTTAGACGTCAGATGCTGAAGTCTAAAGGCGGTCCCCGCTCTGAGAGGGTTAATAATCGTTTTGTAACCTTATGTTGAATCACGTACAAGACAAACATAAAGATAAATTGTCTGACAAAGGAAACAAAGGTGGCGCCATAATACTTATGCGGAAATGGGTAATATTAAGATTTCTGGCTCACACCTCAGTACATGTGTATATTAACATATAACATGGTTATATTGGCATGTCGTGGGCGCAGTTAGCCACTGCTAATCGTCATTGTCATTATGCATGTAGAAGACAAAGTAGTTGTGCACAAGGGACATACATGTAGGTACTCTTATATCACGTATTACATTCTGCATTCGAATGATGTAATTTGTAATCTTGCTCTCGCTATAATTCCTTACTGTAATAGTACTATACTGTTTACCTGTTTACTACTCACTGTGTACTCACTCACTCACTCACTCACTCACTCACTCACTCACTCACTCACTCACTCACTCACTCACTCACTCACTCACTCACTCACTCACTCACTCACTCACTCACTCACTCACTCACTCACTCACTCACTCACTCACTCACTCACTCACTCACTCACTCACTCACTCACTCACTCACTCACTCACTCACTCACTCACTCACTCACTCACTCACTCACTCACTCACTCACTCACTCACTCACTCACTCACTCACTCACTCACTCACTCACTCACTCACTCACTCACTCACTCACTCACTCACTCACTCACTCACTCACTCACTCACTCACTCACTCACTCACTCACTCACTCACTCACTCACTCACTCACTCACTCACTCACTCACTCACTCACTCACTCACTCACTCACTCACTTAAATATATTCATAAATCATGCATTACTTAATGGCCCTAATTAACTAAAACAAAATTGACGAAGAAAAAATATTTCTTATAATTATCATTATTTTTGTTGTTGGAGAATAACATTCTCAGTCATGCCATTTTATACAACTGCACCACCAGATAAAATCTCCTCTGTAAAATGATGAGATATGTTCCCTGAAAATGACCACGTGTTTGACAATGCACGAGCTACAAGAACAATAAAGTCAGGGAATATCTTAACGACACATAAATCTGTCTGAAGCTCGCTCAATCAGCGAGCTTGAGACAGACTTATAGCTTCAACTGTTGCTGTGACCGAGAAAAGAAGCAGATATGAGTGGTGTTACGACGTCACGATTTAATCATCATTCTTCATAACTCATGTCACAGCATTCTGCAATAATAACGTATTGTGAGATGATGTGGAGGTACATGTACCTCAGACAATGTTTATACAACGTTGGGAATTGGCAGTGAGCCTGCTACATGCCGGTGTCTTGCTGTGGGAGGTGCTCAATCTTCCACGTTTCTGTTGGCCTTTGTAAAGCACGTCATTGCTTGTCATGTTTCATCGCTCTATGTCTTTTAGTCTGTAATCATTCGTAAGGTCATGCCCCAAAAATCGGGTGATCGGACGATCGACTGCGCATTGAATTTTTATATTATAAAAACAAATTATAATGACAGTTTTAAAATTTTGCAACTCTCCCCACAAAAACACAACCAGTATACGAGCCGATTCATAGCCTTTATTTCATGTCCATATCCAAGAAGTTGTTGTCAGGGTGTCATCTTAACCCTTTAACCGCCGGTGTCGCATATATTCGAGTTTTCATATTTTATTAGAACATTAAGTACTACCTTTTAAACACGTTAAAGATAAAATGTGAGATCAATCAGCAATATTTAAAAGCAGTTGTTCTCCATTTTGTCAAATCTGAATAATTTTCACTCACTTGAAGTTGTGGATCGCGTCAGCGAGACACAACTTCAAGTGGGTGAAAATTCGGATTGAATAATTCGGCGGTTAAAGGGTTAATCTGTTAATTGTGCTGTGCTTAACATTTATTCGTCCAGTGCAACATAGATAACAGTGCTTGACTCTGCGAGCTTTCACCTAGCTGTTCCGTGCCCGAGTGTCGTCTTCAGAGCCGTCGGCCTGCTCCAAACCGCCGACTCCGAACACGATGAAGCGCGAATATGCATGCACAGTGCTCAAAACTGGGCCAGGAGAACCTCCTGAGGATGGTGAGATGAAACAGATGACACTGTCCTCCAGAAACAGGAGTCGAGATTCAACCCCTGGCGGTATGAGGCCGAGCACGCTACCTCTCGGTCACGGAGGCTCCCCACAATACTGAGTTTTACACGTGGATGGGGAAGAAACATTTTTGTTTCTTTCAAACCGCCGAGACCGGGAACCGAACCACGAACTCTAGCGTGAAAGGCAGCGGTGCTAAACTACCACCCTAGGGCCCCCGCCCAGGGGAGCAAGTAAAATTAAAGGAATAGTTTTCGGCCACCTTTGTGTACATAGGCTAAACTGGGCCAGGAGAACCTACTGAGGACGGTGAGATGAATGAGATGACACTGCCCTCCAGACACAGGATTCGAAATTCGAGCCCTGGCGGTCTGAGACAAAATGAAATGAATCGGGCTTTAGGCCACCTTTGTGCACATATAGGCTAAACTGGGCCAGGAGAACCTCCTGAGGATGGTGAGATGATTGAGATGACACTGTCCTCCAGACACAGGATTCGAAATTCGAGCCCTGGCGGTCTGAGGCCGAGCACGCTACCTCTCGGTCACGGAGGCTCCCCACAATACTAACTTTCACACGTGGATGGGGAAGAAACAATTTTGTTTCTTTCAAACCGCCGAGACCGGGAACCGAACCCCGGACTCTGGCGTGAAAGGCAGCGGTGCTAACCACTACCCTAGGGCCCCCGCCCTGGCGGTCTGAGACAGAGTTCGCTATACTTCACGGTCAAGGAGGCTTCCCACAATATCGAATCTTTACGAGTGAGCAGGGAAGAAACATTTTCTTCCTTCGAAACTTGACTGCCAGAGAGGGTTCGAACCCGCAATCTCCGACTTTCCAAGCAATCACTGCACCAGGACCTCCGCACTAGCGCGGTAAGCGGTAATACAATCCCACGTGACGGATACACAGAGTTAATATACCGCAAACACAACACATTTTTATAACATTTGTACAACGCAGGCCCAACGTCTTCGACGTTGGTCCAACATTGTAAAAATGTTAGAAAAATGTTTTGTGTTTGTGAGAGATCCAATTACCGGGTTCAGTCAAGGTCCTACTCGGAATGGAAGAGACTGTTTACTTGAAAAGTAATAAATTACTGCTTTTCGACTATTATCTTGCTGGTGAGTCATTGACCACTCGAGTGTTAGTGTGACAACACTGATCTGCAAACCCGAAGGGCAGTAACTGCTCTCTTTTCAATTAAGCAGATAATGCTGTTTTATTTTGTGCGACTATTTAGTTGTTTTTGGAGTTATTATTCACGATTTAACCCATTAAAGCCCAACTTTTTAAAACAAAGCCTCCTAGTCGAAAATATAACACATTGCTACGATTGGACCATTATTACTATTCTAAATTTGAATTTAAAAAAAAATGTTTTTGAAAAGTGGTTTCTCGGACTGGCAAATTTTTTTGCCAGTGGGCTTTAGAGGGGTCAATGAAATGTGCTTATTGTGACCAGTAGTAGTATTAGTAAATCATTGTTTTACGTCACTTTTCGGCACAAATTGTTTTTTAAGTGACATTGTAATACGATAAAAACGTTGTAGTCAATTGATAAGATGAATGATGTACAGATGATGATGTGAGGGTGGGGTGATAGGGCATGGTGGGTTATTGAGAGCGTTTTCCTTCGCTCGCCCAGTAAGGGGTTCTGGGCATGTCTAGGGTATCTACCCCCAGACATGCCCAAACTTGGGTTTCGCTGTGCAATTTATTGCTGAAACTCTGTGGCATTTCACGCAGCGATTAGATTATGGCCAGATACGAGGAGGCTGCAGCTTTCCTTGGATGATTGCTGTAGACTAGTGCTTCAGTGCTTCCGTACCATGCCGTATAGCATGCAACTGATGGAACAGATCTCTAATGACCCTCCCCGGATGGGGGCGACAAGTACAGCTACTAACAATCATCCCAGTACCCCTGGATATGGTCGATGTAGTGATCAACGCTGGTAATCACTCCCACGAGTAGTATCATACATAAATGTATTTTATTTCATAATGAGACTAGGGGGGTGTTTCCAGACCCGCAAATATACGGTTTTACGTGATACATGTATATTCAAAACCACAAGTTAAAACTGAGCCTTATTGGCTTCTCAGGGATGAACTGCTTTGTGCCATGTTTATCAAAATAAGGTATCATGGTTTTGTCAATGCTGAAATCCTCAGCCACATCTGTCTGCTTGAAAACTCCAGTCAACTCTTCAAGTATCGGTCGAACCTTGTATTAGGCATATCTGTCACCTAAGAAATTGGTATTATCTCTAAAATAAAGATCACGTATGATAACATCAAATCTGTTCTGCCTCAGAGAATCAGAGACCAGAGAATTAGGAATATCAGCTCATTCTGACCAATAAAGCCGGCAATATGGTGATCGGCTGTATCCAGACAGAAGCATGATGCCTAACAATGGTAGAGCCTCCATCTTATCTACACCGAGGCTTATTTCCTTTTGCTGAGAATATAGGTTGTACTCCCACTGCATGCTATCAACCAGATTGTGGGGGAACATTGAGAAAAATACGGTCCCAGGAGATTTAACATCATCTTTCAATAAATCTTGAACATTTCATACACATCTTAATTAGTCCGTGGTACAGATAGCAAAAAATTGGGTATTGGTACCAAATGGAGGTACCAAACAATTGTTTGCTTTTCGTTTAGTCATACATCTGAGGAGTATAAAATGTTTTGATGGACCTCTGTAAGTAGTAGCTTAAGGTTAGAAAAAGCACTTTGTTTATATGTACTATCGTATTATTTGGATGATTTTCTCGCAGAAATTCTACCATTATGTCATGTAAGTGATGAGTATTAAGATGCCTGTGGGGGCATATCAATGTCGAAATTCATGCAATGGTGACTGAGAACACAAAAACATACTGCGATTAAATTTAAATCAATTTTAATATGTGAAAATAACCCTTTAAGCACTGAAAATAAAAAAAAACAGACGAATCAAGCGACATGGGACGACTTGACTAGGGAAATAAGCAAAATTTTAATGAAAAATCAGTCGAGATTATATTCATCATATACACAGTTACGTCCTACAACAACAGTCACTATAAACATTATAACATCAAACCAAAAAAATGTATGAATGTCATTTATACACAAAGGCTTAGCTTGCTGCAAACTGAATAAGGCAGTTATTAAGACACATTTTACAAGCCGATCACATGATTATATTTTTAAAGATATGTCAAAGCTGAAATGCATGCAATCGCAACTGAGAACACACACAAAAAACAACAACTTATTAAATGTATTTTAATATGCGAAAATAACCCTTTGAGCACTGAAAAATAAAATCCCGACGTATCAATCAAAATTATACGATTTAACTAGGAAATAAGCAATATCTTGATAAATAATTATTCCAGATAATATTCATCATACCCAGCAAACACGACACATCCACACACTGTTGGACCGACGTCATAGACGGTGGGCCTACATTGGGTCGATGTGTCATGCTTGCTGGTTATACCCAGTTAGATACTACAGCAACACGGTCATTATAGACACTAAGGAAAATGTATGTGTGTCATTTATGCACAAATGCTTATATTGTAAACTTCACTGAATAAGGTACACGTTTACAATTATGTGATGATATTTTAGTGATGTACTAAAAAAGGTAACTGGTATAATTAAGTAAACACAATAACTATTATAACTTGGTTGGGAACAGATAATATCACATACTAATGATAAATGACTGGCTTCAAGTGACATGACACTGCTTGACTAGAATCGAACCAAAAAAATGTTTGTATGTTTTAAGCAGATAGAGTAAAGTTTACTAAATAATGTGGTCATGGAGACAATTATTAAAAGCCATATGATTATATCCTTACATGAATATATATTAGTTATATTATAAAAAAAAGCTGACAAGTCATGACTAGCTACAGACGACGGTTTGCCTAGGGAAATACACATTTTAATGAGTAATTATTTAAAGACTAGTTATAATATAGACAAATTACATCAGCCTATGATCATTTTAACGACACAATCTTTGTCTTCTTGAATATTGGAGCAGTCTTTCAGAAAACATGCATCTGTACGTTTCAGTTTATTGCTTACACATTGGCAGGATGACCCTTGGCAATCCCGTTTGCAGTTACAGGACATACAATTGAGGTCCATATCCGGAGCTGGAGAGCCACTCATCCATTGCACTGTCAAGTCGCCATTGTCTACTGACCAACCATGCCCGTCTGCAGGGTTTGTTACCCGAGGTAACTTTCCAAACAGTGTTTCCATATTGCTGCTTGGTAGTTATGGTAGTTGGCTCTTTTGTCACGAAGACAGCTGGAGGCAGTCACTGCATGGTGGGAGCTCTCTAGAAGCTACAGCTCCTTTCTTGGCTCTGAATAACGTGGATCATTTACATCACAGGTTGTAGACGAAAAGGAGTAGAGATGCCAAGTGAATTATGGTAGTATGTCAAAAAGATCGCATGGAACAGTCCATTGATGACCAAATCTGGCAAAAACATCTTGGAATTTCTTGTTCTCAATCAGAAATTTCAATACGCTAAGTTTCCATGGCCAGAAAATGAACTTACTGTGTCGCATCCTGTAAACGAATGCATGCCAATCAGTGAGATGCATTCCAACTTTTTTATCAGTCTGATCCGTGACTTGCTGGACTTCTGTATGTAGATATTGGAATCTATGTCATTGCAGAATCGCAGGCAGAGAAGCAAAATGTCAGTGTCATCAGTGACTAAAATAATTGATTTGTAACACTAAGCATACTTGGCATGCAAGAGAATGCGAGTGCCTGCTTCTTCTTGAGAGGTTTTCTACTCTTCAACCTCTACTGCGGATTTGTGCGTGATTCTGAAATACTTTTCATTACATTCTAACTCTAAAACTTTTGAGCCCAATCGTTCTCGTATGCGTGACTGATTCCAGTCGGCAGCAATGAATTTGATAAGTTGTTTTTTGCTTGATTGTGAGGTCAAATTTCGTATCGAGTTTTTTATTCTCTGGGCAGGCAATATTTGAGTAAATTGTACAACATCACTGGAGCCTCTGTTCTATCTCTGATGACACACTTCAGAAAATGTACGATTCTCACCAGGTAGTTTGTGTATTAGTGACATTCCATCAATGATGGTCAGTGATGGCACTGAGACAGATTCTGTTGCAGACACCTTTTCCTCAAGTCTTTTAGCTAATACAGTTTTGCTAGTTTTCTTCATAGTAGGCCCTACCATCATAGTTGGCTAGAGACTATGGTATAAGACCCAGTGGGTGCTGCAAAACGGATATCTAATTGGATGGCATTGGCAATCATAACCATCTATCCAAATAGTTTGTGATCAGCATTTAAAAAGTATCTTTATATTTGTGAACAGATTTAACTTTGTGCTTAAGATGACTAAATGTTTTTAACTTGAGCTTAGGTAGTCGGTCATCAAACTGATGAGGGTTCAGACTGGAATTTTCATCAATTTGCTGAGCATCTAGAAGATCACGCGTCACATCATTCGGGGCCACTCTACAAGTTACAAGTCTGGCAAGATCACCTGGTGTCTCAGAGAAAGGATTTGTCAAGCTGTTTTCTAATAAATCAATGACTATCTAAACATCTGAATCATCTTTTTAAATGCCAGTTGGTTGACTCTGCTGCTGGTCGATAATGCTCAGTTGTCTCAGACATGTGCTACGGTATTCTTCATTTATGTAGTATTTTGTTAGCGTTTGAGGTTTCAAGGTAAAGCCTTTAGGTCCGCCAGGGGTCTGTGTGTCCTTGTTCACAGTCCCTTCAATAATGTTTAATCAATAGGAACTTTCCCAAAAGGGTTGTGCTCTGACCTCTGAACTGATGGCCCTCCCTGCTTAAGATGCTCATATGAAAATAGATGATCTTTAGGTAGGCTTGTCCTTTGATCATAGTAGATTGGAAGATAACGTGCATGTATTTGTCGATCATATGCAAAGCACCAAGGGATCATACAGTGAATGGCGTTCAGATGCAGCTGTCAATTGCCCTCTCTTGAGGCTTTGATCAGACCTAGAAGTTTATACAATATGTCAAGGTGAGACATCTCGAATGATGCTATTTGGCCACTTTATTTTTTTTACTTTTCCAAAATACATTGCTGTAAAGCATACATATGCGAACACAAGATTCGTTTCGGATGACTTCACTCATACGACTTTGACATGTAGTTCTTTCATTTTGAAGACAGCCACGTTCAAATATGGCAGGTCATCATGGTGATTGTCCTCTAGCCATGAATGGAATCCTTCCCACATGATCCTCCTCAAGTGCTTTATATATTATTTTGTGCAGTCGAACACCACGGTTGTATTGTTTGCCATCTACTACACTGCCAACTGATCCTTCTGCAATTATACCAAATTATATTGCTACATCACGCAAACCTGCATCTCCGAACCTCTTGCCAATAACTGCTAATAAATTGCAAATGGTGTGTAAGACACTAAACCGATACAAAGCCTGATCTAAAACACATAGCACTTCTTCAATATGCAGGGTTTTTGTGATGTACTGTGCTTGGCACAGCACCTCATACACGGTAGATATATTAGTAGCAGGTTCATGGACTGTTGGAAGGTAGCCCACAGTGTCGTTTGAAACACTGATGTTGTTTCTTGTTAGAATATTGAATCCTGTCCATGAACTCACGATCTGATCGTTTATATCACACTGACGCACCAGTACTCGTCAGCATACCTGCGACCACTGCAAACGTAACTATTTTGCTCGGACGGACAGACAGACGGACGGACTGACGGTGGACGGACGGACGAACAATGAGCGGGCAGACAGGCAGATGGACGGATGAAAAATCCGTCTACATGATGTTTCTGGTCGCAGGTAGGCTGACGAGGCATACAGCTGTGTCCAAACACTCTTTATTATAGATTTTTCATATACTTAACAGTGGCGAAAGTTGCAAAATAATAAAATCGCTATATTTTAAAAAAGCTACTCCTTTCAGATGTCCATCATACATTTTTGACATGCCCAAGGCATGTCTAAGAAGGTGTATAATTTTCGTTTGGTACCTCCGAGTGGTACCAGCTTTTGGTCTGTATCACGGACTAAATGACACCATCTACTTCCTCGCTTTCTGATCTGCTTTACAGTAGTTGGCTCATCCCTCGCAGCGTATTCAAACATGGAGATGATATAATTCATCATATATCATAAACATATCAATCAAAGACACCCGTAAGTGCCCACTGGCAAATTTTCTTGCCAGTACCTACATCTTCAATTACAAGGTCTTCCTAGTATATGTCATCTAGCAGACAAACCATTATTATTAGAAAAGGATGCAGATGTGCTTAACATATCAGTATGCTCAGGGATTTAGTACCAGACAGTCTACATAATAAACATAATGTATTTCGTTGCATCATTTTACAGAATGGTTTATTACTACTGACTATAATACCGTGTATTATCCCACTGGCAATTTTTTTTGCCATGTAAATTATTGATCTTTTTATGCACAGGTATGAATCTTTTTTCAGCATTACAATTACATGGTGAAAATCACCACACCTGACAGTTTCTTTGTGAATATTGACTTACTTACTACAAGATATGTAATAAACTACTCATTGGTATTTTCCACGACGATGAAGTAGCATTCTGGAAGTACTATTTTCCGACAAACTTGAGCGTTGCTAAGCGTTGGTATCAACTATCAATCGCATAAAATGTAGTTAACCAAGACGACAAGTGAGTTTACAACGGGTTCAAGTCGTGTAGCCTTTTAAAATATTTTTTTTTTATCGTGACGTCACACAAAAACGTCACTGGCAAAAAAACTTGCCAGTGGGCTTTAATGGGTTAAAGCACAGTTTTTAGATTTGATTTTTCGCAAAGATTAATACAATTTTGGAATGAATAAACATACAGATAACATGACTTTAACCTAAAAAAAGTTATGGGTCGCGGCAGCGAGACGCAACTTCAAGCGGGTAAAATTTTTAAATATCTAATGTGGGGGCTCAAAGGTTAACGTGATGATGGATGTGGATCCGGGGGGGGGGGGGGGTTGTAGAGCGGAGTTTCACATCCCCTTTGCGCTTCATCACTCATATCAAACTCAGGGTGAAGCCTCATGGCCGAAAATACCAATACATTATGTCGGACAAAATAGACTCGAAACTGGTAGACGTTGTCGAATTGCACGTTGTAGGCCATGAAATTGGTCGCGATGTAAGTTAGATTCAAGTGTCGAAATAAAAGTTCACATTAGCGAATTAACGTTACATTTGTTGAAAAATAACATAGGCCTACATATTGGAAGACAAGTTAGCCATAATTTAATCGCCATTACAGGTATAATTATGCCTATAGCTTTATTTCTATCCACTCTACTTTAAGTTGTGTCTCGCTGCCGCTACCCACAAATTCAGGTGGAAAACAATACTTCATTATTATGTACAAGTTGAATCCAAACTTGTGCACATATAGCAAAGTTAGAGGTAACTTAACCCTTTAACCGCCGGTGCCGCATATATTCGGGTTTTCATTTTTTACTAGCACATCAAGTATCACCTTTTAAACAATGTTAAATATAAAATGTGACATAATCAGCAATATTTGGAAACAGTTGACCGCCATTTTGTCAAATCTGAATAATTTTCACTCACTTTAAGTTGTGGATCGCGTCAGCGAGACACAACTTCAAGTGGGTGAAAATTCAGATTGAATAATTTGGCGGTTAAAGGGTTAACCTTGCATAGTTTTCGTTTGAATGACAAATGATGGTGAAAACGGCTATTGACGTGATTATGACACTTAAATTCAAGGGTTGATTAAAGGGACTGGCCCAGGCTAAAATCATCAAAAAATCGGTGATTATATTTTGGGTTCTTAATATGACCATAATTATGATGTAAACATGTACATAGACTAGAACTGCAAATTAAAAAAAAATTGTGCTCACATTCACCAGTTAGGCTAGATATAGAGACGAAATTCCTGATTTCTAATTATTGACAACGATGTCAAAAATAGGAAATGTGGGAATTTCGTCTCTATATCTAGCCTAACTGGTGAATGTGCAGGACAAAAATTATACAAATTTGCAGTTCTAGTCTATGTACATGCTTACATCATATGGTCAAATTAAGAACCCGAAATAAAATCACCGATTTTTTTGATAATTTTAGCCTGGGCCAGTCCCTCTAACATTCATACAGCTTGACAGTGTGACTGTAAACATACGCGCACTGAGAAAGCATGGAATAACAACACGGGGTTAAACTTCAAAGCGCTAAATTGAATAATTTAGATTTAAATTAGGGGCCTACGGTGAATTAAATAATTCATATTTAAATTAGGGGCCTACTATAAAAATTATTCATATATATTACAGCGTGGTGATGGACGTCTCTAGACGTCAAATTCTGACGTCTGAAGTCGATAGCCGCACTGAAAGAGTAAAAACATTTATGATGGCCGCAGAATTGGTATGATTCAGTTATTATAATAAAAGCTGGATTGAAGTTCAGTTTTGAACGTTTGACGGGAATTGTTTTCTAACTGTTTTTAACCAGCTGTTTCCGAACCACTACGAGTATTATACGAGCACGGTCCATAAAAGAGTCAATTATTGCAGACAGTCAGAAGTGATGTAATTAGCCAATGTCCAAAGTCCTCTACTACAAGGAGTCTATTAACCCTTTCAGCGTGGGAACCGTCTTCAGACGTCAGAATCTGACGTCTAATAACGTCAGATTCTGACGCCTAAAGACCAACCCCGCACTGAAAGAAATACAAAAATTGAAATGGTCGTAGGCTCATAACATAGGTATTCAAATGAAGCGGAAAGAGCTAACTATGACATTTATGATGATCTCAAATTGGTTTCTATGATCTATAACACCATTTCAGCATTGAGTTAAACATAATAACCTGCTGGGTCAATCACATCTCTGTTACAGTACAGGTTGCATGCAAATTTAAATGGCAGCTGTTTTAAAATCATATTCGGATACTACGGTGGTCCATAGCCGTTACAATGGACAATTATTAATTCAAACATGATAATTGCCCATAGTGAAAGCATGGTATAACAGCACGTGGTTAGCCCTTAACCCTTTCACCACTGAAGCCCGTTTTTATGTGCTGAATGCTATGGCATTCAGCACATAAAAACGGGCTCCAGTGGTGAAAGATTTAAAGCGATAAGTTAAATAATTTATATATAAATTGGGGGCCTACTATAAAAATTACTCAATTTCAAGGTAAAAATGCGAAAATATATTTTTTTTACAAAACCAAATATGAACAAGTGTAATATTTTAGTATGTTTTTGACTGGAGAATTGATTTATGGTATAATTTGTGTTAGACTGGCGTGTATTTTGCAATAAAAATTCACAATTGACAGATGAATTTCCTTCACTTTGAAATAGAAATTGAGACAACAATTCACACCTGCAAGATTATAATATAATATAATTTGAAAGAAAAGCATTGCCAGTGGGTTCTCTATCACAGCTTCAGTCCCGAAAAGTGGATTTACAATCTGCAAAATCAGCAGCACCGTACCGGACGTCGCTTAGTCACCACATTATAACAGGATAACACGAACAAACAGAGGGAGATAGAGTAGTTATTAACCCTTTTAGTGCGGGGATCGACTATAGTCAGACTATAGTCGACCCCCGCATTTAAAGAGTAAAATATTTACAATGACCGTGAACCCACAATATACAGTAGGAATTCATATGAAGCGGAATGAGATAACCAAGACATTTATGATGATTTCAAATCGCGAAAAAACCGCTGGTCTCCATGGTTTATACAAAATATTTCTGCGGTGTAAGGGCTGTTCATTTTCAGTAGATAGCACTTCCTGATAACACGCGACATTGACCCAATGTTAGTTTACTATTGAACCACTGTTGGCGATGTTAGCTAAAAAAACAACATTTACATCACCGAAATAATGTTGTACAAACCATGGAAACCAAAGGTTTTTTTCCAATTTGATATCATCATAAACGTCTTATTTAGCTCTCTCAGCTTATTTTATCACCTATGTTATTGGTCTACACCATTATACTTGTTTCTATTTTTTTCAGTGCGGGACCGTTTTTAGACGTCAGAATCTGACGTCTATAGACGTCAGATTCTGACGTCTAAAGACGGTCCCCGCACTGAAAGGGTTAAACTATCATGCTGACCTACTGAATCATAATATTAAAAGTTAGTATTTATAACGGGTTATACTGTTGCTGTAATACTGATAACTGGCATTTCCCAGTACAGAGTCCGACTAAAACACTTGAATTACACAATATGCTTCAACTTTTGAATCTACCAATACCGTACTGACACTCCCCCCCCCCTGTGTCGGTATAATATAATACGGTATTGGCATAACATTAATTATTTAGTTATTAATAAATTATTAATTAATAAATTAATTATCAAAACAATTGCAAGAAATTGATAAAAACAAACACTTTCACACGAATCATTATTTATCAAAACTTTGACCCAATATCGATTTGAGTTATTGTGTTTAATTATTTTTTATTGACAGAGAACCTACATCAAATAACTGATGTTAAACGTAAAATATCTGCTTCAGCACAGCAAACGGCCTTTAGACGTCAGAATCTGACGTCTGTAGACGGCAGATTCTGTCTTCTAAAGTCGATCACCGCACTGAAAAATTGAAACTATTTATGATGATCGTAGACCCGTAACATAGATATTCAAATAAAGCGCAAAGAGCTAACTGAGACATTTATGATGATTTCAAATTTAAAAAACCTTTGGTCTTCAGATATATACAAAAAAGTTCAGCGCTTTAAGTGTTAATAATTTGGCGATCAAAGGTTAACGTTATATTGCTGAAACAAATATATATTCTTTGATTATGATGGAGCTGGTTATTGCGCTAGCAAATCCTCAATCAAATAAAAAAAAGTATCATTCAGTTATCTTAATTAAATCTTTAAGGCCCCACGATGCATCAAAGCATCATTTTACATCCCTGAAAAACAGATTTAATTTTCCTGCAACTAAGGAGTTTTAGAAGAAAAAAATCCTAGAAACTGTTGCCAATAGATGACAATTTTTTTCAATTTTTCACTCACTTCAAGTCATCTTTATCCACTACAAGTCAAGAATTGCGGAAGCAATTCGCGGCTTGTAGTGGATGAAGATAACAATGGAAAATTCAGGCCTGAGAGGGTTTTAATAGCGGGGTTGCAGTATTGAACGTTTGACGGGAATTGTTTTCTAACTATTTAGAACCGGCGGTTTCCGAACCACTACGATTATATACGAACAGGGTCAATAAAAGTGTCAATTTCAGAGGATCAGAGGTGATGTAATGCTAATGTCCAAAGTCATCTTCTACAACAAGGAGTCTATTAACCCTTCCAGCAAAGGATAGTCTTTATAAGTTAGAATCTGATGTCCTATGACGTCAGATTCTGACGCATAAAGACCATCCCCGCACTGAAAGAATTAACAACTAAAAAAGCTAGTGGTCCGATCGCTCAGTGAAAAAGAAAAGCATAAAACTTACTACACTTGTACAGTGCGAGTCCCAGCAAACACAAGATGTTGAATCAATGTTGGGCTAATGTTGGGCCACCTTTTACGACGTTGGCCCAACATAAACCTAACATTGGTTCAACGTCTCGTGTTTGCTGGGTGAGAATGTTAAAAAAACTCATGAAGTCTTCCGAAAAAACGACCGGGGAATAATTATAAAAGTAGAAACTAGTAAAACGTCCAAGCTATTTTTTTGTAAGACACCATGAGTACCCCGAGGCAGGTCCTTGCGTCATATAATTTCACAAATAACCCTTAAAGCGCTGAGTTATGGAATTTTCACCCACTTGCCGTTGTGTCTCGCTACCGCGACCCACAACTGCAAGTGGGTAAAAATTACTCCTATTTGTTTAATTTGACACCAAACCTTTGCAAATCTTGATGTTTAAACACTTATTTCTTTCCGAAATGATAGTGATTTACCCAACTAATAAAACAGATTAAAATCGACTGTAGCCGTCCTTAGTGCTTAAAAGTGTTTTTTTATATGAGGGATGAATTTTGTAGAAAAAGACTCAATGACAGAAAGCGTTTTTGCGAGAGAAACACCGTAGATGTAAAACTTAAATGACAATGCCAAAAAAAACGACAATAATCATCACTGAAGATAACGTATAAGTAGAAGCAAACTCGAGCCGCTGATTTAATGTTCGCTCAAACTAGCATTGGATTTGCTGGGAGAGGTCTCACCTTTCACAGTGTGGTTTCGCTTGTTATCTCTCTCATTACTATGATTACTAATACATGTACACTGTACTCTTGGGATTGAAGTCTGATCCTGGTTGAATGCTTGGCCAACGTCGAAGAAGGTGGGCCCACAATATCATTTTTGGAGAACGTCTTTTGTTTGGCAGGTACATGTTTAGTAGATGAGACTTACCCGGTATGACTGGGCCCCCTAACTCATTTACTTCGCCGTAGGCCCAGTAACACTGACCGCCATTTCGTTTCCACAGCCAGCTGTGTAAAAACGACACTCGCGCTGCTTACCAAAAAACCCGGATGCCATGAAATTGAGACAAATATTTCAAGTGCCTATGAAAACTAGGCCATTTTCAGCAGACGTAAATTTGTGATCGTATTAGAACTATTAAAAATTGGAGGTCACTGTGTCAGAGCCTTGCGATATCATCAGGGTAGATGATACTAAAAACATGCCTTATATCAAGGAGAAAGAACGACATTCGATATATTGGTAGATCCGAATGTACGAGGCGCGCATGCAGCACCGATTATATTCGGATCTACGAATTTATCATAATTTGGTTCTTTGTTTGACTTAAAATACGCAAAATATGTGCATGCATTCCAAGATTCAGTATAGGAAATCTAATTTGTATAGTTGGCTTGGTTAACAATGAGAGCATTGGCCATGCAGTGTCATGGTTAAACCTGTAGGCTGATATTGTGCACGACCTGGCCAGTATCGAAAATAGTATACATTCGTAGATCCGAACCTACTGTTTAAACAATACACTGACATTGTACTATAAATCAGATCTAAACATATACATCATTATAATAATGTCACAGTATCGACTGGCCAATGATAAGCAGAAGACGAAATTGAAATGCGAAGGGATAATATACCCTAGATGTCTGTTGCCGTTTAGTGTTGCTGTTAGGATTAGCAGCTGAGAACGGTGTTACGGTTTAATTATATCATTCTACAGTAGATGGCTCATTGTTCCTAAAAGTAAGTAACAATACGATACATTCGTTGTGAAGTGTATATTTTTCTATGTTGCTTATGACAGACATGACAGATGTATGAAACTGATATGCTTTATGTCAATAAAGTATTATAATACAAAGCCTCACTATTTTGTTGTCACATATAGCCTATAACTACTTACTCGATCATTTTCTTTTATATAATTTTATTTATTTCTATCATTTGTTTTTAAAATAATCTAGTTTTCATGTTTTGTTATTTCTGACTGATGTAGACCGACTGATAAACTCATTATTGGGCTGAATATGTCAGTTTAATACAGCATACTATTTTATTTTTGCTGCTCCGCTTCCGATCAGAAATCACGCTGGAACCACGCTGCCGTGCAAAGCCGAAAGGCAGCAACTGCCTACTTTTCAATCAAGCAGTTACTGCCCTTTGGCTTTGCAGATAAATACGGCAGATCCTGCTCTCATGATTGATTTACCAGGATACGTTATAATTGATCCATATCAAGGAAGTAATCAAGGATAAATCCTAGATATTTTATCAGCACGTGCACTGACCGAGTCACAACCTTCTATGGTGAAGTTGCGCGTTAAAGCAGCTCCTTGGTATGACATCAATTTTCGTTTTTAATTCCGTACTGAAGTAGTGTATCCCACGGATCATGTTTTTATTTTTTTCAGAATTTTCATATTTTTACAAATATTTTTTATCAACATTTCTATGAATCCAGAAGTAACCCAAACAAACTATTCGTATACATGAAGGACGATTGAATGTTCTCACAGCATTGGGCCACATGCTGATGGCATCGGCCCAGCGTTGGGTAGACAATCAGTGCTGCAGGTGTATCCTCCCGTGTCCTGGCTATAAGACACCAATTAGCGGCGACTGCTTTGATTTTACCGTCTGATACGTGGGAATATGTGATGTAAAGTGCTGAATATTGCTGACTTGTTTTGTTTACATGGCAATATACGACCTGGAAATACAACTATTTCACTCTTTTTCGGTGCTTCAAAGTTGTATTTTTAGTTAAGATCAGTAGCCTATATAGCTTCATATAATTTAAATTTTCAAAATTGACAACATTGAAAATGTCTCATCCCAAGGGGTCCATTTAAAAAAAAAAATTTCATTATTATAACAACGATGACCTCTTTTGTGGATAATTTAATTGACCAATTGCTATGAGATGCGTACCTGTGTCATTTTACTTTAGACTGATGTGTGGTTGGTAGTGATTTTGGTAAGGGGTGAAATTTTCATTATTTTACTGATTTCAAGTAGTCAGATTACTACGCCGGATGCATTGTGCAGTGTATAAATGTCCATCTCTTGGTTGGTGATGGTCACTCACTGCCCACCTCTTGGTCACTGGTCATCTCTTTGTTCCTCTTCATCTCTTGGTCACTATCCACTTCCTGGTGACTATTCAGTTGCCTGACATCTGTACAGCTCCTTGTTGGAACAACGTGACTCCAGAAACTAAGGCCTTCTCGAGAAAGGTAAGCTTCCCTTCCTCAAGCGAGGAAAACTTAGAGGTCCTTCTGGCTTAGTCTTCTAAGTGCTGATGTGCAGTAAATTGGTGACTGTCAGGTATTTTTAGACGCATTAACCCTAAGCCACGACTCCACATACGTGTGATGCGTATTGCACGACTCCACATGTACGTCAAAAAGTGATGCGTGATGCGTCAAGGTTATTTTTGCTGAAGGAGCCACCCAGTGCGGATCTCCTGTGGCTTATTTTACACACAGGGACATGGCACCTTATATATCTAAATATCAACGTTTGCACATCCATAGCTTCTGCTATACTGTCCCAAATGTTTCCAATTCGGATGTTGTCTTTATATTCCTTTAATAAAGTGTTATATAGTGCTGGGTGTTCCTCAACCAGATTGGTCAACTTCTCCAGATACCTATCATCAATCACATCACTATATATCAATCACCATAAAAGCAGCATAAATAAAAGTAGAAGACTATGTAATGTATAAATGGGTCAGTACGTGGTTGACCCTTGATCACATGCAAGGATCTTGGAGGGTACCCGGGAGAATCAATAAAATGACGTCATGGTACTACCATATTGGTAGGCTCGCGTGATGCGTGTTGACCGCCCTCACAGCGAGCCTAAAACGAATACGCATCACGCATCACGCATGACGTGCATGTGGAGTCGCTCTTTCTATTTTCAATGATTTCGGTGAACACGCTTCACGCTTCACGCATCACGCTTAACGCATCACGCGTATATGGAGTCGTGGCTTTACAGTGTGGGGATCGCCTTTAGTCGTCAGAATCTGACGTCTGTAGACGTCAGATTCTGACGACTAAAGTCGATCCCCGCACTGTAAGAGTAAAAATATTTCTAATTACCGTAGATTCATAACATAGGTATTCAAATGAATCGGAAAGAGTTAACTGAGACAGTTATGATTGAAAAAAAATAATTTGCTTGCGATTTTTTTTACAAAATAATTCAGCGCTTTAAGGGTTAAATGTCACGCTATGTTTCTTGTGCTGCTCCGTATGTCACTAAGTTTACATCTCAGTGCTTCCATCTTCAACCACCGAGTTGCGACCCCGGGGATACTTTAGAGTACTGGGGATGTGCCGCTGGACAGGGTGCCTTTTTGAGCTTCCGGCTTTGACACAGGGTGTCTTTTATGAGCTTCCGGAATTGGGACAGGGTCCTTTTTTGAGCTTCCAAATCTGGGCACCCGCTTACCATGTATTTTGCTGATTTTCCAGGCAATTATCAGCCAAATTCCGTCACATTTTTCAGCCTAATAGCCTCAAAATGTTATAAACAAATATTAAAGAGCCTAAAAAGACCATCAAACATGAAATATATTGGTATTAATTACACCATAAGCTGATCAATTAAATTCGGTGTTTATTTCCAAATTGGGACAGGGTGTCTTTTTAGCCGCGAGGCCAATTGGGACAGGGTCAGGTTTTGAACATGCCGGGGGCACACCACTACCCATCTCTAAGGCGAGTACCCCCCCCCCCCCCCCCCACCAATCAGCTTCGATTTTCGAGGGTGTAGACCAGTCAGGACAAGATCAGTTCTTTACCAGGGAAAATATGAATTGCATCGTTATTGCGAGCATCACATAATAGGACACGTAAAACAATTATGTATCTGGAGTTTTAAAATATAGGTTTAAAGTTTCAGATAATTCTGATTATTTACATCTGTCTACTGCGGAGTTGTTTGTTTATGTTTTTCAGTCACTTAAAGCTGGAATCGCTAAGGTAATTTCAAGCTTCAAGTAACGAAAAATAGTATTATGAAAGATAGACATCTCGCAAATTGAATTCGGCCATGGGCTACAGACACCTTACCTGCACCCCCCCCCCCCCCGACATCTTGATTTGTCCAAAACACGAAATGAGGGGTTAACAGTGGTGAATAAATAGGAACGGATTTTATATTTTGACCGATTTTATGAGGGTACCCCCCAAACCTGCCTAAAATTAAGAGGTAGAGTTAGGTAAACGTATGTCGTTACTTAGTTAGTGATCTGGCTAACTAATCTACACGTGTTATACACAATGTAAAAAAGAGAATTAAATCTCCGTTATATTCACATATGACACATTGCAATGGACTAAATAATCGTCTCTCCACATACGTTCAAACATGTTTATAATTACAAAATAATCAAAATCTGCACCAAAACACACTAGTCAAGATGATAGAAAAACGACATAATAAAACATAATTATTGGCCATATCCATATTAATTTCATCCTATGTCTTCCGAACCCAGATATGTATATTTATGCTTAAAACTGAGTGGTCATTAGATATATAAATGTCATATATTTTTTTAATAGAAGAATGGTGATGCCTTTTATGAAAATGTGTCTATTTGCATGGGCTGAAATCTGCTATATTTAACTTAGTGCAGAATATTTCATCCGCTTGTTTTCATATAAATTCGGTGTGCTAACATTTTATATTTTGGTGATCTTCACCTTCAAATTAGCAAAACACAAAATGGTCACAAAAATGTAAAGAAAAAAAACTATTTTGTCGCAGGTTTGTCGCACAAGAATGCATGATTTATGTTTTCTGCAAAATTTTGCGTTGGGCAATTTCCAGTGTCCATGACATTTATTTGACCTTCAAATCCAAGACATCCACTTTTTAAATCTATTTATTGTTACATTAATTATACCGCTAAACATGCTGCCGATAATAGGCCTTATTTGTAATAACTATTAGAACCAGGAATGAACGTTGCTGGCAAGCGAATTCACCTTCAAATGAGCAAAAAACAAAATCGCTATCAAAATGTTTATCAACCCTCTTTTTTGTTTGTCACACGAGAATGTTTAATGTATGCTTCTTTGCATTACTTGGGGGCCGAAGTACTCATTTCTGATATATTTTTTCCATGGTCTGACATATAATATCGTGGAATCTAAAATGACCGTCGTTTTACATATTTACAATTAAAAGCATGACATCATTCAAATTAAAACACACCACTAGATTATTTTCTTTGTCCTACCACTACATTCTAAGCCGGAAATGGAGTTATTATTGACCTAGAATTATCATAGTGGGCCTATGGTATTAAACCCAGTTAGGTGGAACCGAGCTATTGAATATGAGGGATCCTAATTCTGTTCGGATGTGATTTAAATGTGACATATCACCCCTTATATTGTATGAATAAATATGTGACAAATAAATCAAAGTTGCCACAAGATGGGGCACAATTGTTTCTTTATATGGGGTGATTGGCTATCCCGTGACCCATGTGAGGGCTATCATGTGACTCATGTGAGGGTCACATGATAGCCAATCACCCCATACAAAGAAAACGATTGTACCCCATCTAGTGGCAGCTTTGATGTATTTGTCCCACAATTATTCATACTATATACGGGGTGATATGTCACCTTTGGGTCAGTTAAAACTCTCGGAGTTCTACATTCTTAGCTGTGGAAAAAGCCTCGGCTTTCGGCCTCGATTCTTTTCACAGTTATGAATGTAGAGATTCTCGGGCTTTATCGTATACGCAGTATGCACATCAAAGCATTTTAGACTATAGTGTGCCTAAACCTAGTTTCGAAAGCCTTTTATTTCAATCACTAAAAATCTGTCGAGTCTTAGTCTATTTTTTAGATTTCAATTAAAAAAAGACAGTTTTTACGGAAAACCAAGAGACATAAATGGATGAACACCAAATCATGCCGAAACCAGAAATTGTGCATTTATGTACAACAAAAAAATTGAAAACATGTGCTTTTGGTGGCCATTTTTTGTTTTGCTAATTTGAAGGTGAATGACTAAGAATCTTATAAACCTTTAATTATACGCAAATAATCGAAACAAATTTCCCCCTGACTTTTCTCTGACTGTTCAGAAATTTCCAGATCGAAACATCATACATTTACCAACTATTAAATTTAACAAAATCTTATTGATCGACCTCCGTACTGTCCTAATGCCGCCCAAAATACATACTAGTATGATGATACATTTTAGAAAATTCAACAAATATAATGTATTCGTTTATTTGTGTTAGTTGTAAGTTAGTCAAGATATGTTTTTGAATAATGACCCTCACAGAATAGCACAACCCACTGGTATTGTTGTGTCGTGGGGAGAAAACGTGGGTGGTTAACATGGATAAAACTGTATCAACTAACAACATATACATCCTGAATCATGACGCATCATTTGTGATATACCTCCACCCACCACGCGCGAAAATAAAGATTAATTAGGCCAGCTTGCGGATGTTTACCAGGGTGTGCAGAAATCATGATAACACCATAATTGATATATATAGTTTGGACGTTCCACTACATCCAAACCATTGTTGTCCAAGTGGATACTTTCTTATTTTATTATTCTACGGCGATTTGACACTGCAGGGTCGAAAGTAAAAAAAACATTGACAATACATTATCGAACTTTGAACTGTCATATCGATATCTCAAAAAAACGGTGAGTATGAAACTAACAAAGAGTGAAATTTCGGACCTGAGGGCACTAACCTAGTATAACATCGGGCCCTTCCAATAATTGAACAATATAATCCCTCTCTTATATTAATCAAAACTGTGTCGCTACATGCTTAGCATGACCTACATGTATGTCTAGTCTTCTAACCTCTATAGCACAATAGACAATACATTTTGAACCATTATATTTGGACACATTGATCTCTTGGTTTTAGGGTACCCTGTTGTGTATTTTCCCTGTGTAGTCACAGGGAATCCCCTATTATCGCTCACTTTGTTTACACCAAGCGTATTTCATGATGCTAAGTCAAAAAACAGCAACTGCTTAGGGCCTACTTGTCAAGTGAGCAGCAGGCGCGGATCCAGAGGGGGGCGCAGGGGGCGTGCGCCCATCTCTTTTTGTGCCACAGTCTTTAAAAAGTCCCCTAAATTGGCCCAAAAAATCTTTTTCAAATCCTAGATTCGCCCCTGAGCAGTTGCATGATGAGCAGGGCCACTCATGCAGTTGTCAATGCTGCCTCCTTGGAAAGTCAGAAATCGCGGGTTCGAGACCCACTCTGGCCTTCAAGTTTTAAAGAAAGAAAAATATTTCTTCCCTGCTCACTTCATAAAGATTCAATATTGAGGGGAGCCTCTGTGACCGGGAGGTAGCGTTTTCGGCCTCAGACCGCCAGGGCTCGAATGTCAAATCTTGTGTCTGAAAGGCAGTGTCACCTCATTCATCTCACCATCCTATACAAAAATATTTCAGCGTGTAAAGGGTTGACATGATCATCATCTAGCATCAGGGATTTTACCACAGAAAACGTGTGACGTTGACCCAAGGTTGAGCTTACGTTGACCCACCGCCAATGGCGTTGACCCAGCATTAACCCGGCATTGTGTCAGCGTCTGGTGTTTGTCAGGGGGTGGCGTTCCCACCCGGAGACAATTATTATTATCAGAAAACACGAGACGTTGGCTCAATGCTGGTTTAATGATGTGTGGTCGTCACAGAGAGCCAGCCCGCGAGTCACTGACCCATTGTTGGATCAATGTTGGTCCAGCGTCTACGACGCTGGCCCAACATTGATCCAGCATTGGGTGAATGTCTAGAGTGTCTGCTGAGAGCCAGCGTTAACCCTTTAAACCTTCACGATGCCTAAAATCGTCATTTTGCGATGCCTACAATCATCATTTTGGCATCTCTGTGGAATGACTTCATTCCCAACATCTATAGGTGCTTTATACACTGTCAGCTCTGTCTGCGTTCAGATATCAAATAAAGCACCGATAGTGAATCATTAGTCCCTATACCCGTTCATTTGAAGCTGACATTTGCGTCAACAATGTCAATATCAAATGAAAAATAAATGTGAAAGAGTGATGCGACATTTGAAAGAGTTAAACAACATTATTTAGATAGATAGCCCTGTATCATGGACCTTTTCGTCATCAACGCTATTCATCACGACATTAACTGTTAACCCTTTAGCCGCCAAATTATTAAATCTGAATTTTCACTCACTTTAAGTTGTGGCTCGCTGACGCGATCCACAACTTAAAGTGAGTGAAAATTATTCAGATTCGACAATATGGAGGTCAACTGTTTTCAAATATTGCTGATTGATGTCACCTTTTATCTCTAACATGTTTAAAAGGTGGTACTTAATGTGCTAATAAAAAATGAAAACTCGAATATATGCGGTTAAAGGGTTAATCCTCTCTTCCGCTATAATTTTTATGTTGGAAAAAATGAACTGTCGTAATATAGCCCTGTCGGACTATAAGACCTGTCGGAATATCGACCTGTTTGTCGGACTATCGACCTGTCGGACTAAAGATCTGTCGGACTATTGACCTGTCGGAATATAGACATGTCGGAATAGAGACCTGTTTGTCGGATTATCGACCTGTCGGACTATCGACCTGTCGGAATAACGACCTGTCGGAATAACGACCTGGACCCCCCATATTCGAGTGTATAATAACGCAACAACTTTGGAAAAAATGGTGTGATTCGTCTCTGCACATATTTTTTTTGTTGAACATTAGGGGAGTTTGTATTGTATTGATTAATTGTACTGTAAGGTATGGGGGTGGGGAAAAGCTCGCATGACCTCTGTTTGACCTCTTTCGCACCCCTGTATAACTGCAGCCCATCCTGTCATTGCAGGGTAGAGTGAGAACGAATACAACTGAAGTCTCTACAGGATACTGCAGCCCCGCCCGGCATTATTCTCAAGCCAAGAGGTAGTAACTGTTACTTGAAAAGTAAGCAGTAACTGTCTTTCCGGCTTTGTGGGGCTTTGGCTTTTCAGAGCAAGGTTGACCCAGATTATATTATATGTGTGCACGATTCGTGGAGCTTTGACTGTACACCTGCCCAGCGGTTGTATGAGTCAGCATCCCAGGAAACACGATCTAGTGTTGTTTTAATGACGGGACAGCGTCGCAGATGGTGGCCCAGCAATAAACACTTGATCAATGCCTCATTCTTACTGGGATGATCATCAATAACATATATACATGTATACTACAACATTCTACATATTCTACATGTATACTACATACATTTATATACTACATTCATGGAGATACTATCTCCATGCTACATGTACTACATGTAGCATGGAGATAGTATCTATAGTTAGGAACCTCTTATCAGGAAAAACATGGTAGGAATGTACCATTTGATATCTTGGGCTGGGTTGATTTCTTTTGAAATCAAATCTGTTTTCTAGTTGTAGATAAATAGGAAATTTCTTGAGGACTTAATTGTTTGAAAAAATATGAGACCAGCATGCGCCTGATTAATCGAGGCCAAATCTTAGATATGAGCTCCAAACGAGGGCCCCACGTTTCTCGACTAAAATGTTCCATCTAGATGGGCTACCTTCTCCCCCAGGTATCAAAATTGTTCGCCCCTTACATTATTCCGCGACTTGCTGTATTATACGGTCACATCATTATTTTATTGATCGTTTCCTCAGCACTCTGCTTCTGGAATATATTATGACATAAACATGATAAAATGTGTATTGAATATATAAAAAACAAAAAAATCGTCCCCTTGAGTTAGGAGGTGATAAACTACCTCTTTACAAAGTGTCAGTTTAGCACCTTCTAACTCCAAGGGGACGAAAGCATGTGACCTGGTGGTGAGTTACTTATACAAATGTATAAGACTGACTATAATTAATAGGACCACACGTTTAAAATTGGAGTGACAATACACTGCTGTCACTTATCATTTCATACAAGATGTGAATTGCTGCAGCAAGTTTATAACAATTGGCCCTATTTAGCCTACGCAGCTCACTATGCACACAGGTGACTCAAAACAACATCCATTCCTTCTCGTCTATTCTCAGAAAAATGAAGCACGTCAACATCCAGAATAATTTCACAATCTGCGACAGGAGTCATTTGCATTTTTATTATAATTACTTCTCCATCATAATTTGCAGTAAAAAGTATTACGATCTAAAAGTATAATTATATATTTTTAATTCCATTTTAATGTATTAACGTAACATTTCCAGTAAATTTAATTTTGCGAAATGTTGAAAAAATCATTGAATTTTTTGATAAACCAACACTTTACTAAACATAAAGTTCAACGTGTTTTTTAGATGCACAATTAAAAGGAGAGCATGATTATAGTTCTAGCAACCAGAGTGGCACATATGACACATACGACACTCTGGTTGCTAGAGTTTGAATTGTCTAATAACAACTTGATTACTCAATTACGTAATTACTGCCGACGATGATCGTCTTCGTGTAGCTTTTATTCTGGTGTTAAAAAAACTCCATACTTTTATCTAGAGGCACGCATCATTTTAACATGTTTAATCCAAATAACCAATTTGCAGACTAGGTTTTTCTAATTCGCCAAAATAGGCCAATTTATCATTTTGAATGCCAAATAATACTAAGAAATAAAAATAAGGCCCGACGGAGACGTCTTTTGGCGCTGTATGTATACGTGTCTGACCCGTATTTTCGTACAAGTTACGATATATCGTAGGCTTCTGATTGGTCGAGATGGCCATCACCGACTCAAAACAACATTCATTCCTTCTCGTCTATTCTGAGAAAAATGGAGCACATCACCATCCAGAATAATTTCACAATCTGCGACAGGAGTCATTTGCAATTTTTATTATAATTACTTCTCCTTTATAATTTGCAGTAAAAAGTATTACGATCTAAAAGTATAATTATATCTTTTTAATTCCATTTTAATGTATTAACGTAACATTTCCAGTAAATTTAATTTTGCGAAATGTTGAAAAAATCATTGAATTTATTGATAAAGCAACACTTTACTAAACATAAAGTTTAACGTGTTTTTTAGATGCACAATTAAAAAGAGAGCGTGATTATAGTTCTAGCAACCAGAGTGGCACATATGACACATACGACACTCTAGTTGCTAGAGTTTGAATTGTCTAATAACAACTTGATTACTCAATTACGTAATTACTGCCGACGATGATCGTCTTCGTGTAGCTTTTATGCTGGTGTTAAAAAACGCCATACTTTACCCCAGAGGCACGCATCATTTTAACATGTTTAATCCAAATAACCAATTAGCAGACTAGGTTTTTCTAATTCGCCAAAATAGGCCAATTTATCATTTTGAATGCCAAATAATACCAATGCCAAATAATAATATATCGTAGGCTTCTGATTGGTCGAGATGGCTATCTCGACCAATCCGAAGCCTACGATATATCGTAACTTGTACGAAAATACGGGCCCCGAAGATTCATAGGAAAAATTGCAAAATGTTACGCATCTGTATTTTCTTCCGCCTAATCTAGCGGGTGCGTGCAACGTGATTTGAAGTCGCGTTGTCACGATCAGCGTACACGGGGAAACATCTGCCCAATGGGGATATAATGTTGTGCCAGCATCGCAGACGGTGGATCAACGTTATAGCAACATTGGGTCAAGGCATTGCATTTGCTCGATACTGAAAAGCAGCTGTTGTGTCTGAGTGATTGATTATTGATAGTTTTAAGACACTATCTACACCAGTCTTTATGGTGATTTTGCGACACAATAAGGCCACGTTGTTTAATTTGTCTGTTTTAGATCAGAAAAAAATCCAAAATCTAATGATGGAGGGCGGTAAAAAAACATTTAAGAAAAAAAACATTGAACATATTTTTGGTGAAGTTAATAAGGGCGACCAAATAAAAACAAACATTGGACATATCTCTGGAAAACTAATGAGGGCGATAAAATAAAATAAAATTGACCTATTTAAAAAAAAGTTAATGAGGGCGACGAAAAAAACAAGCAAAAAAAACATAACCGGAAAAATATTTTTTATCTCACGAAATGAACTTGTGTTTTTTCGAATTGTTTTTTCATCTCCCGAAATTAACTGTTTTTCCCGGAAATCGGCAACAATCTAATACGCGCGCTGGGCGGAAAAAAACACATGTTTTTTTGGTAATGCGCGGCCTAAATTTAATGCGCGCGCTCATCTAAAACAGAGAAAAAACATAGTGGCCTAGCGCCCGGAGTCGGGACTATGTACTAGGCCTGGACTATAAATATTCGTATTTTGAATGATCTGAACGATTCATTATAGTGTAGGATACCATACACAAGCAATACTGTATACGCAATGTCAGCATAGGTTCAATTCCTCGTGTTTCCCGGATTACCCTTGAAGTATCACTCAGTAGAACAACGGTTAAATTTAAGTATTCAAATGACACTTGATTTAAGAAAAAGAATATTCAAGAATATACAAATGATTCATGGAACATTCGACAGAAAAATAAAAAGTGTCTTCTTAGTTATAAGCAGTCCAATCGTCACCATGGTTACTGGCCTAAATTAAATAATTTAAATTTTCACCTGACTTGAAGTTGTGTCCCGCTACCGCAACCCACAACTTCAACATGTTCAAGTGAGTGAGCATTACTCATATTCGTTCAATTTAAGATCCAACATTTGCAAATCTTGATGTTTAAACACACAACTCATCCCAATATAAGGGATTTGATCGGCGACTGAAACGATTTATATGGATTTTAAAAACGACTGCCTTCCTTATATTAGATTATCAGGTGATACACGGGAAAGCCCATCTATGTGACGTCATTTTCTGGAATTCCCCATGCGTTTCTGCCATGCGGTGCGGAAAAAATCGAAATAATGAAATGGGACGTTTTTCTGTTTATTAATTGTACATTGAGCAGGAGATATATCTGAGCACATACTTTAGCCGTTGCAACGGTTAAAGTATGTGCTCAGATATATCTCCTGCTCAATGTACAATTAATAAACAGAAAAACGTCCCATTTCATTATCACACGTAGTTAAATTATTAGGCCTATTAGGGCCCGTTTCCATTGGTAAGGTTTAACCCGCGAGGGTGAAACCTTGCGGGTACCCGCGCGGGTGCCATATTATCCAGCCTTCTTTAAATCCATGTATCATTTCCATACACGCGGAACCCACGCGGGTGATTTGCCGCGGGGGTAGAAAATCGAACAACGTTCGATTTTTTCCGCACCGCATGGCAAAAACGCATGGGGAATTCCAGAAAATGACGTCACATAGATGGGCTTTCCCGTGTATCACCGCGTGCTTTGCAAAATTTGTGAGGATAAACCTAACTTGAACATATAATCACCTGATAATCTGCATATATGGCAAACGAAACCCCATCTTTAACACCATTAAAGGTGGACAAGAAATGTGTGGCAGGTGTCGAAATTAACGCTATACTGTGGCTGAAGTGCTATTCTCGCTACAAGCCTATTTCAGATAATCTGACACAGTATCCAGACAGGGGCGGATCCAGTATTGAAAAATATTTATTTCGGCGAATTGAGCGGACTTTTAAAACTATTTGGTAAAAGTAAAACAACGTGCACCCACACTACCAGACACTTGCATGTGCCCCAGTTAAGGGCGCCTCAACCACTATCATCATCATCATCATCGCCAACAACATCACCATCAATGGCATCATCACCAACCGTTATTGGCATCATCACCACTACCATCACCACCATCATCATCACCACCACCACCAGCACAATCATCACCACCATAATCATCATCACCACCATCATCACCACCAACACAACCACCATCACATCACCATCATCACCAGCATCGGCATCACTACCATCACAACCACCATCATCACCATCATCATCACCATCATCACCATCAACACCAACAACACTACCACCGACACCGCCAACACCACCAATGTCCATCACTACCACCATCATCACCATCACCACTACCACACCACCAACACTACCACCGCCAACACCACCAACACCATCATCACCACTATCACCAGCACCACCATCACAACCACCATCACCACCATCACCACCACCACCACCAACACAATCACTACCACCACCACCATCACCACTACCACACTACCAACAAAACCACCACCAACACCATCATCACCATTACCACGAGCACCGCCATCGCAACCACCATCACCAGCATCACCAACACCATCACTACCACCATCATCATCATCACCACCTGGTCCATCACCAAGCAGATTACTATTATCCGCGCGGGTGTCACATGCGGATTTATATAAAAAACGCACCAATGGAAACAGACGACCTGCGCGGGTACCCGCACTGGACCCGCGCGGGTCCACCCGCGCGTCTAAAAAAACTTACCTATGGAAACGTGGCCTTATGATATCCTATTATGTGAGTTCGATGTGAATAATTTGTGTTCTTGGTCGGGGATATGCAATTGTTACACGTGTATGTGCAACCGGCCATTATTTGTCCGGTAAATTGTAATTAAGCGCATTTTATTGTTTATTTTATTATTATGATTATTGTTATATTTTATTGAATTATTATATAAATTATGGACTACCAGACTTGTATAGATAATACGGTACATGTACTGTATAATTATGTCTGTTTCTGGTGGCGCAACCATCAGTTTTGTACTGTTTTTTCTACTGTTTTTTTTACTGTTTTTTATGATTATGTGAGACATACGAATTGTACTTGTTTTTTTTTGTGTTGATGGCAAATACAATTTATTTGCCATCAACATTATTTAATAAATAAATCAATCCTATATGATAACTTTTGGACGGATCGTGCTTAACCGTTTACCCTCGGGTGAGTTTTTGGCATGTTATATCTCCTGCTGATTGGGCCTCATCATCGCAGAATTAGGCCTGCATGTACCAACCCTTACAGCGCGGGGATCGACTTTAGACGTCAGAATCTGACGTCTCAGATTCTGATGTCTAAAGTCGATCCCCGCACTGTGAGGGTAGAAATATTTATAATAATTATGGCCGTAGACCCATAACATAGGTATTCAAATGATGATGTTTTCAAATTGATAAAAACCCTTTGTTCCTCAAGATTTATACACAAATATGTCAGCGCTTCAAGGGTTAAATAATTCACCCTGAATATATTACTGCTCCGCAAAACCAAACGGTGCTTGCTTGCAGAGTAACTAATAATGCCTTTAGGCTAATTTGCACGGCAGATTAGATATGTTAGGCTTCCGTTGAGAGCGCTGCATTTTCTGTAAAAAAGGAAATGCAAAAGTTTACAAATCGCCACCTTGGTATTAGAGTGTTATAAACTCCACTTTGCAAAGTGACGGTTATGACCCTTTAATACCAAGGTGACCAGATGTTCAATCTATTAACACTTTAACCGCCGGTGTCGCATATATTCGTGTTTTCATTTTTTATTAGCACATTAAGTACCACCTTTTAAACATGTTGAAGATAAAATGTGACATCAATCAGCAATATTTGAAAACAGTTGACCTTCATTTTGTCAAATCTGAATGATTTTCACTCACTTAAAGTTGTGGATCGCGTCAGCGATCCACAACTTTAAGTGAGTGAAAATTCAGATTGATTAATCTGGCGGTTAAAGGGTTAATCGACATACTAGCAATAATTCCATCGCTGCTGTGACCCTATCGCCAACTTGGTAAATTCGCTAGTACCCGGTATGACTGGGCCGCTTAACTCATTTGCTGCGCGAGGCCAAGTCACGCTGACCGCCATTTTGTTTCCCCAGCCAGCTGTGTAAAAACGACACTCGCGCTGCCTACCAAAAATCTCGGATGCCATGAAATTGAGACAAATATTCCAAGTGACTACGAAAACTAGGACATTTCCAGCAGGCGTAAACTTTTTATCGTATTAGAACATTTAAAAATGGAGGTCACTGTGTCAGAGCCTTGCGATGTCATAAGGGTACCAATTCGCACACCGATTAATTTAGCCGCAAAAATCGTACCCCCACCCCCTCTGCAAAATCATATCCCATTTCGTGTACATGTAGGCCTACATGGGATTGCATAAACTCACTCAACCAATTTCCAACTTGGAAATGGAAATCAGGTCTTATTTTAAAAGTAAACAATTGTACAAAAAGTTAAATGTTTCAAATTGAAGTTCAAACGTCCTAATTATAAAAGTGCATAGTGTCATTTCTTTCGAACTGATGTTATTTAAAATATGATATATATGCGTCACTAGCAGGTTAAGGGTTAGTCCATCAAATACGGAACATTGGCCCGATGTTGTTTTAAGGTTGGGCCGCCTCTGCAACGTCGGCCCAATACCAAAACAGCATTGTGCCAAAGCTTGGTAACCTTGTAACTTGTTATGTGCTGGACTGGCATACATCCCAGCAGGCGCGACAGTTGAACCAATGTTCGTGTATTGTTGGTCCATCGTCTGCGACGCTGGCCCATCAATAAATCAACATTGGTTCAACGTTTAGACAATGATTGAGCCAACCGTTTCAGACAATTGGGGTTAACTAATTCATCCATGATCGAGGGCTCTAGTGTGTCGCCATTGACTCTGCAAACACGAGACGTTGACCCAATGTTGGGTTGGTGTTGGACCAACGTCGAAGACGGTGGGCCAGCACCAACCTAACATTGGCTCAACGTCTCAGGTTTGCTAAGCGACTCTTCCATTATAGATAGATATGCGGTTGGCGTGTTGATTTAATAGGAATGCGTGGCAGCTGACTTTCATTTGGCTAATGGGCGAACAGCACTATATATGAGAATGTACATCACCTAAAACGTGGGACAAAATAGTGATTAATTTGGAATAATATGAATGATTAATGTACATAAGGCTGAGTGGATTGAGTCAAGTGACATGTAGTGCAATGCAAACTGGCGAAACAGCTATGTTTTACCTTTAAATGATTCAATACACTAGATTCAATAATGATGATACAGTGTAGGCCAACTATTATTTGATCGATGTCTCACAGAAAAAAATATTTAGCTCTTATGGGGCTGGCACACTACAGCGTATGCGGCAGCGTATGCCGTACGTAGGAAGACAATTTGTCAGTACGCTGGCACACGAGAACGTTAGGTATACGCCAGAAGCAGGTTGTAAGCACGTTGCTATTGCTGTTGCACGTTGTCATACGTTTGAGGGGGCGGGGGCCTAGGGTAGTGGTTAGCACCGCTGCCTTTCACGCCAGAGTTCGGGGTTCGGTTCCCGGTCTCGGCGGTTTGAAAGAAACAAAATTGTTTCTTCCCCATCCACGTGTGAAAGTTAGTATTATGGGGAGCCTCCGTGACCGAGAGGTAGCGTGCTCGGTTTCAGACCGCCAGGGCTCGAATTTCGAATCCTGTGCCTGGAGGACAGTGTCATCTCAATCATCTCACCATCCTCAGGAGGTTCTCCTGGCCCAGTTTAGCCTATATGTGCACAAAGGTGGCCTAAAGCCCGACTCATTTCATTTCATACGTTTGAGGGCGGGGCCCCTAGGGTAGTGGTTAGCACCGCTGCCTTTCACGACAGAGATCGGGGTTCGGTTCCCGGTCTCGGCGGTTTTAAAGAAACAAAAAATGTTTCTTCCCCATCCACGTGTGAAAGTCAGTATTGTGGAGTCCCTCCGTGACCGAGAGGTGGCGTGCTCGGCCTCAGACCGCCAGGGCTCGAATTTCGAATCCTGTGTCTGGAGGACAGTGTCATCTCAACCATCTCACCATCCTCAGGAGGTTCTCCTGGCCCAGTTTAGCCTATATGTGCACAAAGGTGGCCTAAAGCCCGATTCATTTTATTTTTTTGTCATACGTTTGAGCGGTCGAAATATGTTCAAAATTATCTGACGTATGAGTTGATTATAAATATACGTTATTACTCACACGCTAAATAATACGCAACAAGTAAGTTGATTATTTTAGGTATTGTTCATGCACTGTGAGGATCTCACAGGAACTCACAGGGAACAGGTGAATGAAAATAATTAGAATGAGATTTTATTGTTGGTGAAATGCTTAAATGCTGCAATAATGGACATTTTTCGTTTATTTGTGGATGACATTTCTGAGGCAATATTGTCAATGTGAGTGAGTCTGCTTTAAATACTAGACATAATTGTAATTTGCAATTACTGCTGCTTGATCTGACATTTGCACCTTCAAGATTTTGATCAATATTCCTGCAGTAAGATAGTATATATCTTAAAACACTTAAAAAACCACTCTGAAATAATTAAATAAGATCGTTTTTGAAGTTATCTTGGATTACTACATGACATTGCACAAGGGTCCATACAAAATTAGTGGACAGAGTTCGTTTTGTTTTGCGAGTTTCCAACATCAAAACAATAATATATCATCAATATTTTCACTTAATTGCATGCATATTCGGGGGCGGAGGCCCCAGGGTAGTGGTTAGCACCGCTGTCTTTCACGCCAGAGTTCGGGGTTCGGTTGCCGGTCTCGGCGGTTTGAAAGAAACAAAAAATGTTTCTTCCCCATCCACGTGTGAAAATCAGTATTGTGGGGAGCCTCCGTGACCGAGAGGTAGCGTGCTCGGCCTCAGACCGCCAGGGCTCGTATTTCGAATCCTGTGTCTGGAGGACAGTGTCATCTCAATCATCTCACCATCCTCAGGAGGTTCTCCTGGCCCAGTTTAGCCTATATGTGCACAAAGGTGGCCTAAAGCCCGATTCATTTTATTTCATTTCATTTGCATGCATGTTCGGAACACCAAATTTTAGTAACATTTGATAAAGCCATATAGTGTCCTATGTTTATTATGACAAGGTATGCAGTTTAAAATTCAGCGTACACGAAATCGATGGAAAATGATATGCCCGAAATCCGTGTGAAAATCTGTTTCGTATTCTGAACACGTACGCCTAGTGACTTAAACACATATAAAAAAACATATCAATTGTATTCAACGTCATTGAAATTGCTCAAAGTCTACACGTCTACGTCAGCAAACAAGTTCTAGTCTGTAGAGCCAGAAGGCAGTAGCTGTGTACTTATAAAAAGAGCAGTTAGTGCCTTTTTGCAGTGATGGGGTATCAAATATAGCAAGTCCCACATTTTTCAAATGTCAATAAAAGTATAATTAGAATAAGAATGAATCAGAATCAGCACAGGCAACATACACAGTAAAATATAACTATAGCATCTGGGTATGGCCGCCACCCCCTGTTTGTTATATCGATTGTATGTTTTAATGTTATATTATGGGTACTTGTATTAAGATCCCTGGCACAATTCGCTTTAAAGATAAAAGTATCTAGTTTGGAAATGACGGTTGTGTCTTCAGTTTGGAATTTTTTTTGAACAAATGTAGGTTTGATTATTTTTGCGACCTAATATCCCTTTTCTCAGGATTGTGTATATAACTCGGTAATTCTACTTTATGCACACTCAATGGCGGCAAAAACTTCTTCAGCTGGACTTGGTATTGTACGAGTTTTCCTCCTTTTAACAATTTCTAATTTGTGTGGCCTTCGTCAAATTGGATTTAGGATTAATTTTATGATATGGTTCCAACCTATACTCGTGTTCAAGTTGTCTATAGCCTCTGTACGTAATTTATTGCCTGTGGTATGTGTTGTCCCGCTAGCTTTATGTACATGTAATTCGGTAAATGATTGTTCAAAGTTCTGTCTCAATGTTTTTTGTAATAGTGTTCAATTTTTTTTTTAATGAACACTCTGCTGTGCCCAAACATGATGTAGGTTACATGATGTAGGTTACATTCATTCAATATGTGTTTGATGCAAGTAACCCAAGTCATCTTATATATAGTATGCAATAAATGTTAATCCATAATCCCAAGAAACACAAAATGTTATGCCAATGTTGGAACAATGGTAGTCCACTGTCTACGACGTTACCCAGTGAACACGAGCCATTGAATCAATGTTGGGTTGATGTTGGCCCACCGTCTACGACGCTGGGCCAACATAAACCCAACATTGGTTCAATGCCTCGTGGTTACTGAGTAGGCCCAACATTAAGCTAACATTGGTTCTCGTATTTTCTGCCTGTTTTCGCTCCCCAGCTCAGACTAGTCTCCATCACGCTAACTCTTAATAACCGCCGGCCACGATTTTATTCATTTTTTAAACAAAATAAATACCTCATTTCAACAGTTGTTCAAACAGGTCAAAGATAAAACGCGACATCATCAACAATATTTCAAAATCTTCAATCTCCATATTGTCAAATTTGATTAATTGTCACTCAGTTGAAGTTGTGAATCGCGTCAGCGAGACACAACTTCAAGTGAGTTAAAATTCCATTAAATAACTTGGCGGTCAACTCTTACAGTGCGGGGACCGTCTTCATACTGGCGATCTCCACTCTGAAAAGTATTAATATACTAGTATTTCTAGTGGTCGTAGACCCATACCATACGTTTCATATGAGCCAGAAACAGCTAACTGGGACATTTATAATGATTTCAAATTAAAAAAACCCTTGAGTCTCCATGGTACATGAAGATTAACAATTCTGCGTTGTCAGGGTTAAAGAGTCAATGTATTATTATGCATGTTTTTTGCCAAGCTATTTATGTTACGCTGCCTTAGAATAGAGTGGTCATAACACTATTATACATGCACAAAATAAAAACAAATCACAATGCTGAGCCAAAAAAGCTCTGATGTATTTATACACCGCCACAACACGCGGCCATTTATTTATTTATTTATTTGACTTCCAGTTAAGAACATGCAAATATGGTACATTATAATATTATAATTATTATTATCATTCTTTGAACATGGTATTAACTTTGGTTGACGGTAACAGGTCGAGACGACCTCTACAATGCCTGTCAACCATTTAAGTGAATTAAAATTATAGAATAAAATAATATCCATTGTTTAAAATAGCAAAAGCAATTTAAAAATGTACATAGTATAGATTATAAAGTTTACTATTTGTACACATAAAATAAAATAACCGACAATTGTCTGTCATCTGTTTCCCGCACCAAAACCAGAGATAAAATAGCTACACAGTGCTCTACACCGTGTAGCAAAAAAAGACACTCTGGAAAGCGTAGAAACCTAATTAAAACCTCTAAATGCTTTAGTTGTCTATTATATCAAAGGACATACAACTAGGATATGTAAAAAGGAAAAACAGTAAAAACTAATGGCACTCTTAATTTTAACATAGGCCTACATACATCCCTAAATAAAAGTAATACTATAAACCTAGAATACATTTACTGACGTCAGCTCATATAGCCGTCGCGCAGCCGAAATATGCTGAGTAGTACCACATATGCAATTTTAGACTGGAGGAAAAATAATCCCAAACTCAAGAAGTAAATCAGTTGATTAGAGATCTTTGAAATTCAGCATAAGGACCCACCTGGTCTGGAAACAAAGGCTACTGAAGAATCACTAAACCTAAAAATAAAACAGAAAAAAACAAATAATAATTATGAGGGGAACAGCCATCCATGCCATGTGGTAATACTCTAAGTCAGATCATGACAAGCGTGATCATGTAGAGTGATGTCGGTCTGCTCCGAACAGTATCAGAGACTGTCTCCGGCCTGAATTCGAGCCAGGCAGACAACACAATGCAACATTCGCCGATTATCGTTCATAGGTCGATCACTTAAGGTGCCATTTGTGCTAAATATATAGATATATATTCAATACACGAGTATAAGTAAGGCGGGGCGGTTTGTCATCTGCCAACACATGCGTATCGACAACGGAGCCCTCTGTCCCTAGTCATGAGTGGCTGGTGACAGCTCAAATAGCCGTCTCACAGCCGATTCAAATTGCACAGGTAGTTTAAGACAAGAAATGTTCCGCTATATTCGACAATTTACACAAGCACAAGCCAGGCTCCAGGTACATCGATTATTCACATCAAATAAGTTTACCATGGCGAGATATAATTCATTCAGGTTCTTCTTAAAAATCTGCAAGCTACTAGCATCTCGGATAACAAAAGGTAAAGTGTTCCATAAGCGAGCAGTGCGATAAAAATAAGTACATTGGAACTGAACAGTCTTGCACAGAGGTAATTTGAATAGAACACCCTGTTGAGCAGATCTGAGGCCATTATGCGGACAAGCTAACTCAAAATTACTAGAGACATGCGAGACTCGACAAGCTATTTAATTGATAGTTCATGAACCAGTTCTGTTGTATGTCATACACCTGCTTGAGATGAACAGATTGCAAAAAAACTTTTTATATGAAGAAAAAAATGTGTGCTCCTTTTCAAAATCATTCGTTGCATGGAACATCAATATGTCCTAAAGGCAAATTAGGATTCGCCATTTCCATCACTGGTAGACCCCCTATTATCAAGTTAACCCTTTAACCGCCAAATTATTCAATCTGAATTTTCACCCACTTGAAGTTGTGTCTCGCTGACGCGATCCACAACTTCAAGTGAGTGAAAATTATTCAGATTTGACAAAATGGAGGTCAACTGTTTTCAAATATTGCTGATTGATGTCACATTTTATCTTTAACATGTTTAAAAGGTGGTACTTAAGGTGCTAATAAAAAGTGAAAACCCGAATATATGCGGCACTGGCGGTTAAAAGGTTAAACCTAGCGTGATCAGCGATGAAAGAAGGAATATTAATCTCATGCATGCACATCTCTCCACGTGGATATATGGAATATGTTCGTGAATGTTTTAATATACGAGCCGTAGCGTCGACTGCTTTTCGTATTTGTGCTTTGACATTTTATACGAATTAAATGGTGCCTTTATATATATACTAATTTCAATTTATTCGACCTAATTTTAGAATATTAGTTTAGTTTTTAACTTATATCTTTCCAGCTGATACGTAGCCAGACAAGCAGATTAGAAGATGAAGGTTCTGTGCTTACTTCTCAGTGTGCTGGCCACAGGTAGGCCCTAGGAGTCTTGCATCCCGAGGCATCATATCGTCCCCTTGGTATCAGAGGGTCGTATCTGCCACTTTGTTAAGTGACAGATACAACCCTCTGATACCAAGGGGACGATACATGTGTGTGACCCACTTGCACGTAATCAATCGCAACGCCCATTTCCCCAAAGTGCCGAAATGCGACAAAAATATACAAGATACCACATTTTTTCATTTTTTGTTCAATTTAATAAAGTGATACTTAATATAGTGAGGCCCTATCTAGATCATATTCCCGATAAAATGAACATTTTTGGCAAATCATTTTAATTGACAAATATTATTTTGAATGAACAATAGGCATATGTTCAAAACGGGGTTTAAAAAGTTCATTTTAAGGTTCATTTTTATTTATTTATCGTATTTCAAAAATGTTTAAGAACCCATAACTTTGGTTTCTTGAATTTTATTTCCTGAAAAATGCGTGACGTGACCCTTTAGCCGCAAAATTAATAATTAGAACGTTCACCCACTTGACGTTGTGTATCGCGTGAATGAAAATTATTAATATTTGACAAAATGAAGGTCAACGATTCAGGATTATTGCTGATTGAACATATTTAAAAGCTAATATATAATGTGCTAATAAAAAAAATGTAAAAAAACGAATCTAATCGGGACCGATGGTTAAAGGGTTAATGTCCCTGGTAGGTCTCAACTAACACTTCAACCCTTAAAACGCTGAAATAATTTTGTAGAAATCTTGGAGGCCAAAGGGTTTATTTCAATTTGAAATCATCATACATGTCGTAGTCAGCTCTTTCCGATGAATTTGAATACCTATGTTATGGGTCTGCGATCCTTAGAAATATCTTTACTCCTACAGTGGGGGAGGGGGGTCCGTCTACAGACGTCAGATTCTGTCGACTAATGTCGATCCCCGCACTGTAAAGTAGCACCCTACATACCAGCTTTTGATCATGTTAAAGATAAAACGTGACATTATTGAACAATATTTCAAAATCGTTTACCTCCATTTTGTAAAATCTGAATAATTTTTACTCACTTGAAGTTGTGGATCGCGTCAGCGAGACACAACTTCAAGTGGGTGAAAATTCCAATTAAATAACTTGGCGGTTAAAGGGTCAAAGCTGAGAGTTAAAAATATTTATAGTTCTTCGAGTCACCATGGGCTATATATTTCTATTTTTACTTTGCTGCAGCGTTTTTTTTTCGGGGGGGGGGGGGCTGCCTATTATAACAGTGCAATAAATGCAGATTATTCCCCAATCATTATCTACTATATTTGGGGCTGCAATCCGTAACAATGACTTATCTTGAAGAACATGCATTTTCGTAATCACAAATTGTACACCTAAAATATAAGTGCGAATATAAAAATAGAATGTAATTTTTGCAGAAATCTTGAAGTTAAGATGCCAACTTCGTTTGATTATGCGAAATCAGGCAGTGTGTCCGCGCTGCCTACCCGCAAATATACGGGACGGCATACCAACATTTGTTTAATGTTGGGCCAACATTGGGTCAATACCCGGTGTTTGCCGGGAGATACTACCCAGCGAACGCTAGACTTTGAATCAATGTTGGTTTAACGTCGTGTTGTATCTGCAGGTATGCACTACGGTCAGCCAATGGTCCCTCCGCTATGGTAACACACAGAAACGTTTTGGCTTAGCACGACTGTATTGAAATAACATATCACTCCGAGTGAAAATAATTTTTAAATATCTTACTTGTTGACCCCGCTTTGATGGTGTTTCAGCTTCGGCCCTCAATTGCAAGCAGTGTATGTACGCGGAAACCGATGATGCGGAACTGAGTAAAGAAATGAACACGGCCGGTACGTCCACGGCTAATTGCAAAGAAGTGTCTCCAGCGTGACTTCTAGTACGTGTGATTCTGGTCAGCAACAATGCTCCGCCATGAAGGTTGACTTCGCGCATGTTAAAGGAGGTAAGTGTTTAGAAAACAAAGATGGCAACTGAATGTCTGTTTAACCCTTACAACGCTGAAGTATTTTTGTATAAACCATGGAGATCAAAGGGTTTTCTTCAATTTGAAATCTTGCCTTATAGTTAGTTCTTTCTGCACTGACATCGCACCACACAAGGACATGGTGAAGATGATGTTGGGGCCAGACGGTGCTAATGTGCAAGATATACCTGGAGCTGTATGCACTTGTCACACAGACAACTGTTACGTCCAAAAGAGCAGCCAGATCGTAGCTACTGGCAGCAGTGCCAACGCCCTTTGCGTCAGTCTTATGTCTGTCCTTTTCTCTTTGTTGCCTATCTTCATTTAGAGTCGACATCGCTGCACATTTGGATCTACGGACATATATACTTGAAAAACAAATATTTTTTATATTTAATTTTAATCAACATGGCAGCCATGGTATACGCTCAATATGAATGAATGTGGCCGTATTGTGCGACATGATAATTATTGAATGCTTTGCGTGATTTTCTGACATTATTACATATTCCTAGGCTTCCTAATAATCTGATAATAAAATGATGATATAAAAATAAAATATATTTTTTATTCCATTATGCTTCAGTATTGCTTTATAAATTGGACTTGTTTTTCTAATAATCGTTATGTGGCAAATGTTTGTGAATTTGAGATAATCAGAACCATAATAATTTTGTCCATCGACTGTCAAAATTGAACCCACTCTTAACCCTTAACCCTTTAACCGCCGGTGCCGCATAGATTAGGGTTTTCATTATTATAAGCACATTAATACCACCTTTTAAACATGTTAAAGATAAAATATGACATCAATCAGCAATATTTGAAAACAGTTGACCTCCATATTGTCAAGTCTGAATAATTTTCACTCACTTGAAGTTGTGGATCGCGTCAGCGAGACACAACTTCAAGTGGGTAAAAATTCAGATTGAATAATTTGGCGGTTAAAGGGTTAACCCTTAAACCGTATAATTAAATATTTTTTATTTACTTTTATTTACTGCCTCGCTACCGCCACCCACAACTTTAAGTGGGTGAAAATTACTCATATTTGTTTAATTTCAGCACAAACATTTGCAAATTTTGCTGTTTAAACACTCATTTCATTCCCAATATCATCGATTTATTTGGCTATTGAAACAGATTAAAAACGACTATAGTCGCGCTTAGGAATTTAACCCTTTTGGTGCGGGGACCGTCTTTATACGTCAGAATCTGACGTATAAAGACGGTCCCCGCACTAAAAGAATGAAAACATTTATAAGGGCCGTAACATAGGTATTCATATGAACCAGGGAGAGCTAACTATGACGTTTTTGATAATTTCAAATTGGAAAAAAAAATTAGTCTAACAAAAAGAATTCAGCGTTGTAGCGGTTACAGGGTTAACTCTAGCCTTGTATTTTTTATTCATATCTTTGAAAAAAAAGACGATTCCATTTTTAGTAGGGTGGGCCTATTTGATTGATTGAGCATCTGCCATCAACTATGTTAAGTGATAATCGAGTCTATATACTGATCTGCAAAGCCAGAAGGCAGCATCTGCTTACTTGTAAAGTAAGCAGATACTGCCTTTTGGCTTGCACGACAGTGCAGTCTCTTCAGCTCTTTATATTTGTCCACCAAACAAAAAAATACATAAATGAGAAATGATAGTTAACCCTTTGCCTGCTGAACACGACCATAGTCGTTTTAAATCCGTTTTGTTAGCTGAACAAATCACAGTTATTGGGGATGAAATGTGTGTTTAAACATCACGATTTGCAAATATTTGGTGTCAAACTAAACAAATATCAGTAATTTTCAGCCACTTGAAGTTGTGGGTCGCGGTAGCGAGACACAACTTCAAGTGGCTGAAAATCTAAATTGTTTAATTTAGCAGGATAAGGGTTAAACATGTTAAATCTGCACATATTTCTATTTAAATTTTATACATCTAACTATAATTTTTACCCACTTGAATTAACACTTTAACCGCTAATTTATTCAATTTAAATTTTCACCCACTTGAAGTTGTGTTTCGCTGACGCGATCCACAACTTCAAGTGAGTGAAAATTATTCAGATTTGACAAAATGGAGGTCAACTCTTTTCAAATCATGCTGGTTGATGTCACATTTGATCTTTACCTTTTTAAAAATTGGTACCTAATGTGCTAATAAAAATGAGAACCCGAATATATGCGGCTCCGGCAGTTAAAGGGTTAAGTACCGCGACCCACAGCTTTAAGTGGGTTAAATTTTAAACGTATACCTTCGCGCGGTAAGGGCTAACATACTCAGTGAAATTGTGTTGTTTTGAAAATGTAACACTTGTGTATAGTATGGACCTGGCAGGACGGAGATCGAGAAAGACAACGGGTATCACAGAAAAGTCAAGATAATATTATCCCAACACCATCTGCTCATATTCATCTGCTCATATTGCTCATATTCGGCTAGGTTTGGCTTATATCCAGGGTATGTGGCGCTTCTAGTTTATAGTCCTGGGGCTCGTTTTTGGTACGTTATTTTTCAGATTTCTCGTGACCTAATCCCAGCCGCTTACGAAAATGAAAAAAACCTTGTTGGCTTTCCGCATTTGACTCCCTCTTTAACATGTGTAGGGAGGATACGAGCACTCTGACCCACTCGTTTAATCTCAACGATCCTCATATGCAAATGAGCTATATCTGAGCGAGAATGATGTTGGAACGGGGCCCAGGTCTACACAAACTGGCAATGTGATATACGTTTATTGCCCCCCCCCCCGCCCTCCCGTCATAGGGGTTTCTTGCGCATTGGAGCTCTTTCTGTCAAGTGAATAACATATTTGATTTCATGTAATAACTTATTAACTTATATGTAATGTCATGCGAAAAGGTACCTTCAGGCAATAGGCCCATTGTAACATTTTTTTTTATTCTTCATGACGTAAATAATTTTAAACTCTTATGATTACATAACTAAAATTAAAAAGTTGGTGTACCGCCATGCAAAGCCAAAAGCCAGTAGCTGCTTACTTTACGAGTAATCAGCTACTGCCTTTCGGCTTTGTAGTATATGGTACACGGCGATACCGCCCATCACGCCAGAGTTTGGTGTTCGCTCCCCTCTCTCAGTATTTAGGTTGAAGAGAGTAGATGTACGGACATAATATTATAGCAGGACCAGGGTTGAAGTGGTTATTGAATTACCAGCAATACTGGTTTGAAATTGGCTGACCGTCTACGCCGCTGAGCCAACATCAAGCCAGCATTGGAGCAGGGTTTTTTGTGTTTGCTGAATTGTAATTAGGTCAGGTGTTGATAACAACACTTGAGCACTGCTCAAGAGAAAGTCAAAAGGCGGTATCTGCTTACTTGTAAAGTAAGCACATGCTGCCCTTTGGCTTTGCACGGTAGAGCAGCACTCGTATAAATTAGCATTTTATACTCGGCTTCTAGGACTATGGACTTTATATGAAAAACAAACCTGGTAGAATAATTACTTATCCCTTAGCACACTGATGTCGAATACAGTTAACTATAGTATTGTTTTCTCATGTTTCAGTTGTCTTGTATAACAAGATTTTCAAAATTAAATATGTCTCGAATCTGTGATAATCATATACATTTCAACCTAGATTTTGCAAATTAAACTAATTTTAGTCACTTGAAGTTGTGGGTCGCGGTAGCGAGACACAACTTCAAGTGACTAAAAATTTAAATTTCTTGGCACAGTGCTCTAAAGGTTAACGTCGACCAAACAATAAACCAGCATACGCCCAACGTCTCGTGTTTTCTGGGCAAATCTTCTTAACCCTTTCACCGCCAAATTATTCAATTTGAATTTTCACCCACTTGAAGTTGTGTATCGCTGACGCGATCCACAACTTCAAGTGAGTGAAAATTATTCAGATTCGACAAAATGGAGGTCAACTCTTTTCAAACCTTGCTGATTGATGTCGCATTTTCTCTTTAACATGTTTGAAAGGTGGTACTTAATGTGCTAATAAAAATGAAAACCCGAATATATTCGGCACCGGCGGTTAAAGGGTTAAGAGCTAGTCGCATCTGTATGCTTATTAAAGCTGCTCCGTGGTATGACATCAATTTTGATTTTATATCAATTTTGACATTATATCAACTCGTATCCATGTCAACTAATATTCGTGTCAACTCGTACAACTAATATTATGTCAAGTCGTACCACAAGTGATGTCAACTCGTACCATCATTAGATGTCAACTCGCCCCCAACAAGCCAAGTATCAGATAATGGTACGAGTTGACATATGTTACTACACAACATACATCAGCTCGTAGACCTTCCATCATTAAATGTAACTCGTGCCAATGAAAATTTCAGGGGGGGGGGGGGGGTTGGTAATAAATACATAGGTTATACATTTAAAAATGCTGAACACACGAATATATTGTTACAGAACTTATATCATAGTGATGAATTAATACCTCTTGATCATAGAATTTAATTTATTTCACCAGCAAGCTGTATCGTAATATCCTGATACAATAACAAACGCATCAATGTATACAGACAGACATATATTTCATTGACATAAATACAAGTCATATATGTACATGTATATACAGCAAAATGGTTAGTTTGTTAAAATCACATACATAATTAAAAGCTTAAATGGCATTGCCATAATAAAACACTAATATTTTAAAAATGTAGATGATAAAGATAGACGTTTCCGCACTAAAACAATAACTATTATGTATAAATACACAAACATGATATGTAGTAGCAAAAACTAATTGGCCAGTTAGACCACAAAAATGTGTAGGTCTACATCCCTGATAATATTAATTAATTGATGTCCATCACACTGAAGGACGAGTTCAATTTATTATTAAAGTCCGTGCAAAAAACATGATCATTACATGTATATCAGCATTATGCATTTCTGACATCAGTTATAGCAAAGATATGGCATCTTGACAAATCTAGTCTGTATTCACGCAGAGCGCAGCTCCAGCCTTGATATTACAACTAGGTATGTGGAGATGTACATGAGAGAGGGGGAATCATAACATGAATATAAATAATATTAGTGCCTGTGACTGACGTCAGCGTTGACCAATCATAATGCGCGATAGTTCAGGTGAAGGTCGTGTTGAACAGGGGCCTCATTGACGCAGTTGACATAGATGTGGAGATAAGAAATGTAAACACCAAAAATAAGCTGATTAAATCTATTGTTTTCACATACTTCACCACTATGTCAAGATCTATGTGTTTAATTTGTGACATCTGGACTAGTAACAAAGACGCAAGAATGAATATATTTGGTTCTAAGTTTGACGGGACACTGGGGCTCGGACCGGCAACCTCGCCAGCTAAGGCTAAGTCGACCAATCATGCCGATGCGGCGAGGACTGGACTGGCTTGATAAGCCATTGATTTTCGACTCCCCGTCTTTCTTGGTGAAAGAACATCATTGTAGGCTAAAATAAAACTAATTATATTTTCCTTCGTGTTTCTGTTAACTTCGTAAGACCAAATAAATCTTTAATTTCAAACGGCTGACCAAACTGTCACATAGCCTCAGTCGATAAGATCACACCCGGGGTCAGCTGATTTGTTTAGGTGGCTTACGAATGTGATTGGTCAGAAGATATTTGTATCTGGGCTGATGACAGTATAACGTGGAGTCATGGGATAGCGTGCCGCAAATCACATGACAGTGTGAAAATGGGATATGGATTCTCCTTGATTATAATTATTTATAACTAATGGTACAGCACTAATGATCGAAGCAGCATCATAATTTTATATTAATCAAAAACAGTATTTTAAATAAACCCCTAAAAATGAGACTAATGCAAACGCCAATGTTTATCGGGTGCGTTTATCCTGCTAACCACCTTGCAGAGCTAAATCCAGTATATCCACTCACTTTTCAAGTCAGACTTTTTGGCTTTGCAGAGAAGTGTATCGCTCTGCAAAGCCAAACAGGCATAATCTGTTTACTTGTGAAGTGAGGAGTTACTGCCTAATGGCTTTTCAGAGCAGTATGGCTGTAAACTTGACATATAGCACTGTCCATATCACGTAAATAACATACGACCTTGACACCAATGATAAAGCAGAAGCTCAGCAAGACGTAACGTTGGGACAATATGAAGACAATGTCAAACATGGTTGCTGCACTACTAACAAAGATCTCAGCTATAGCAAAGTTGTCTGTCTGGCAAACACATGGCGTTAACTTAAAGTTGTTATAAGGTTGCAAGGGCCAGCAAAGCAGACGGGGGGGGGGGTACAAACATTAACATAGGTATTCAAATGAAGCAGAAAGAGCTGACTAAGACATTTACCCGGTATGACTGGGCCGCCTAACTCATTTACTGCGCGACGCCCAGTCACACTGACCGCCATTTTGTTTCCACAGACAGCTGTGTAAAAACGACACTCGCGCTGCTTACCAAAAAATTCGGATGCCATGAAATTGAGACGAATATTTCAAGTGCCTACGAAAACTAGGCCATTTTCAGCAGGCGTAAACTTTTTATCGTATTAGAACTATTACATTTAAAAATGGAGGTCACTGTGTCAGAGCCTTGCGATGTCATCAGGGTATAAGACATTGTGATGATTTCAAATTCAAACCAGAACCCTGTAGTTCTGTGCTTTGCATAACTGGTTTTGTAATTTTAAACTCAGAATAAGCTGTTATGACCACACTAGGACATACACTGTCCCTGTCTATGTCGCCAGATCACGTCCCAGCAAACAAGGCGACGCTGGCCCAACATTGCTTCAATGTGTCGTGTTTGCCGGGACGCTGATATTGCATAGAACGTTCACCTCCCTCATGTGCGAAACAAACAGGCGTGGAAGGCTCATTAATCCCAGCAAACACGATACATTGTCCCATTGTTGGTTCAATGTTGGGCCAGCATCGTAGACGGTGAACCAACATTGAACCAGCATTGGGACAATGTCTCGTGTTTGCTGGGAGGCATGGTACAGTGACCAGAGATTAGTTATGTCCCGACGCGATGTTGTTCGAATGTTGACACAACGTCTGTGACACTGGCCCCATATTAGGCCATCACTGGTTCTTGCCTTTGTTTAAGGCGGAGACGATTGTGCGCACAGCAAACAGTAAGCACGTGTTGGATTAGTGCTGGGCCGACGTCGAAGATGTTGGTCCAACCACAGCCATGTATTGGTCCAACATTGCACCAGCATAGCACGAACTTAATAGTTATATCCTCAAAATCCAACTCATGCAATCTTATTAATTCATATGATATTGCAGTCACTACAAAAATATTGTCAGGGAATACCCATCCTCGTAGATTACTGATTGCATGGTATACATAAATTAAAATAATTGAAATCCCAAATCCTATGCAACGAACTATTCATCTGTTCATTGTCCGTTTATTTTGTTGTAATTCAGGATTAGGATATTTCAGGGGCCCCCTAGTCCGACTGTCCGCCATTAAAAGAACCAAATATATCTAAATGTACTAATACTATAACATTATATAATCTAATAATACTAATATCATGATTATTATATTACTACCCATTGTAGCGTGACTGGTTTGTTTGGATTGGCCTCACACCACACACAGCCATGTCAACATGGTCAATACAACAAACGGGGAACATTGAACCATTGTCGGCGTGATATTGATTCACTGTCTTCCACGCTGACCCAAAATCTCGCTAACGGGGAATTGGTCTGTATTCTCTGCAGATTCAGACTGTTTAACCCTTTAGCCGCCAAATTATCTGACTTTTCACCCACTTGATTTTGCGTCTCGCTGACGCGATCCACAACTTCAAGTGACTGAAAATTGTTCAGATTTGACAAAATGGAGGTCAACAAATTTCTGTTCTGATTAGTGTCACGTTTTATCTTTAACAGGTTGAAGAACTGATATATAACGTGCTAATAAAAAAATGTAAAAAACGAAGATGGACGGCACCGGCGGTTGAAGGGTTAAACAGTCTGCAGAGAATACTGACCAATGCCCCGTAAACGTAAACACTGGAGGCACACAAAAGGCAGTAATTGTTTATTTTCAAGTGAACAGCTACTGTCTTTTGGGTTTGCAGAACACTATAAAGATATCACGCTGGACAGTCTTTTCATTGTTAACTTTTCGAAGGATCCGTGCAATGGTCGGACTGGAACCCAGAATTTATTGAGTCTACAGCGCCATTATAGATATAAAGTAAATAATATTCACAATACAGATAACAATACACGCAGCACATAATATAATTATGAGATATAAGGTATAGGCCTAAGAAAATTATATAAATTATAATTTTATAGTATATAATACAAAATCCTGAAATTGGAAGGATTTCAAATTTAGCCACAATTTTTTTTCAGAATTGGACGTCTTTAGACGTCAGATTATGACGTGTAAAGACTGTCCGGCGCTGAAAGGATTTAACACGAGCCGTTGAACCTATGTTGACCCCAAGCCTATTATATGTAAAACAGAGCCGCTTTTCCCGTCAGGCAGGGGTGCTTGGTCGGGGCTGGTTCGGTGGTGGGTCAACGTCGTAGACGTTGGGCCAGCATTGAGTCGGCGTCGAAAGGACATCTTATTGTATTATGTATGTCACTGAAATAAATAAAGATATATAAACTGTTTGTTGCTGGCCTAAATTTGAGCCAGCAGTGTAATATGTTTACTACTCAGTTAAAATTTGTAGTCATTTAACATTCGTGTCTCGCTACTCCGACACACAAATATAAGTGACTGAAAATTGCTCGGATTTGATGAATTTCCTCACAAAGTCACATCTTATCAATTTCACATATTTAACCCTCATCTTGGTTAATTTACTTAAATTTTCAACCACTTGAAGTTGTGGATCGCGGTAGCGAGACACAACCTCAAGTGGTTAAAAATTGCTCATAAAATTATTATGTGTTTAATTTGAGACAATAAATTAATCAATCTTAATGTTTAAATAAATATAAATAGTAATTTCATTCCCAATAACAGTGACTCAATCGGCCAATAAAACAGATTAAAAAATATTGTCGTGCTTAGCATGCAAAGGGTTTCTCAACAAAACTAGTTTAACAGGTGCAAATAAAAACACAGAATAACTACTGCCATGAATATCAGTGCTCTATGGGTTAACCCTTTAAACACCGCTTCCAATAAATATTCGTTTTTCAGTTTTTATTAGCACATTACACAACATCTTTTGAAAGTGTTAGAGATAAAACGTGACGTCAATCAACAAGATTATAAAATTGTTGACCGCTATTTTGTCAAATCTGCATAATTTTCGCTCACTTAAAGTTGTGGATCGCGTCAGCGAGACACAACTTCGAGTGAGTGAAAATTCAAATTTTATAATTTGTCGGTTAAAGTGTTAATAAATAATGACATACATATGGATGACCCTCAGGCCTAATATAAGTATTAGGGTGATGTATATCAATGAGAAAACCTTGACATTTTGAAGTGGAAACCTTGAAACGGTAGAACACAAAACATGAGTGTAGCCCTTCCAGCATGACCCAGTACGGGTATGTTTTTGGGCCAGCGTCGTAAACGGTGCGCCAGCATCATGCCGGAATTGGGGCAACCTGTCGTGTTTGATCACCCTGTAGAGACTTCAGTTGTAATCGTTCTCACTCTGTAGTGGGAAAACAAGTACACCCTGCACGCAGGATGTGTTTGATGGGTGATAGTAAATTATATCAAAATGAAGGCTGTCGAGTCTTGAATGAGTTGCATCCCCTGTTAACTCATACATTGTTTCATACACGATTTGTGTTCACCTAGGTGATGTAGCATATGTTGACATTAGTTTAATGAACAAAATAGGTTCATGAACTGAGGAATTTCATGAACATCCCATTTGTTGTTCAATAATGTTCACGAATAGTTCATAAAACATTTAATGAACGATCATGAATGTTCATTGATTATCTGGTTCATGAGTTCATGACCGTTCATGAACAACCCAAGTTCATGAACACAATAAGTTTCTGAACCTTTATAGGTTTTTTGTTCCTGACCATTCATGAACTATTCACGAATGTTCGTGAATAGCTCATGATCATCTCACCGGGATTAAGCAAAAACATCATGACATGTTGACCCGAAAAAATTAATTGTATTTTGATGTTAGACTAGCGGCCGTCTCGACCAATCAGAAGCCTACAATGTATCGTAACTTGTACGAGAATATGGGCACAGGGATTGCAAGATGAAGATGAGATTACCTGTTGTGGTGTAATTTGGCTAGACTCGGGTTAGCATGGTTAGTTCTTAAACTAAAAATACAAAATAAATAAAAAAATTTAAAGAACTGAAAATGATCATTTTGTAGCATCCTTTTGTGCTACCCTCGTGTATGAAGAAATTAAAATAGTCAAAGAGTATTTATCTGACGAAGCAAAACGTACACATAAACGGTGTTATGAAAACGGCATGGCTTCAAGTTTTGAAAACAACTAAAGCCATTTTCTTTCTATTAAATGCGACAGAGTCACGTTTAACAGAAAATGAAACAGACCTTAAAGGTGATCTATCACCCCTTATATGGTATGAATAATTATGTCCTTATATGGGGTGATATACATGATATATGGGGTGATTGGCTATCATGTGACCGTCTCAGAGGGGTGACATGATAGCCAATTCCCCCGTATATGGGAACACTTGTACCCCAACTTGTGGCAACTTTGATTTATTTGTCACAAAATTATTCATACTATATAAGGGGTGATAGATCACCTCTAACATAAATATTGACTGAACACAAAAAAACCCACTGCACAAGAAAAACTCTTAGGTGCGATAACTGATAAAAAATAAACGTGACATATCCAAGCAAAATGGTCAAACAAACAATTGCTTTCAAGCTGTACATACTCAGAAAAATAAAACAATATTTACCCACAAAATACGTATTTTGTACTGCAACTACTATATTAAACCTCACCTTATATATTGTTGCACGATATGGGGACTATGTAGCAAAACTGACATACATGCACTACAAAAACAAACCGCATGCCTTATTTTGGATGTCGATAAGTATTCTCCTTCTAGGCCTCTATTTGATCATAATAAATGGGAAACTTTCGACAAAATTGTTCATGATAGACAAACTATAATAATATTTAAAGCTCTAAAAAAACCTCACCTCTACCTGATAAATAACTAATTTATTCAAACCAACATGTAAAAATTCAAATCATTTGTTGAGATCCAAAACAAGTAATACACTTAATGTACCAGCAGCTCAGCACAAGAGCCTGGGGTTTGATTGTCCGAAAATATGTCATTATACATCTGATCAAGCTCGTAAGGCAACAACATTGACAGAATACATACGGGTATAATTATAGATTTTAAAAATAGCACATAAACATAAAGTACATAAACATTTAATACATCCGCTTGCAATACTAAAGTAGTGTATACGCTGTCTGCAATTTTGCTTTAATTGTAATTGCTTTGTTTGTATGTTTGCATATCATATTTATCTTGTATATATGTCTATAAGTACTACTTATTCCTGTATGTTTGTATGTCACATCAATGGTCACATCTATCTTGTATATATATGTGTATATAAATACCTAATAATTACTAAAGTTATTGTCTACAACAGGTGTGTGTACCGGTACCCTTCATAGTTTAATTATGTACATTGTATATTGTTCTAGTCGTGTTTATATTTTTGCATAATTAATAACTACTTTGATTTTTAAGCCAGAATATTCATTCTTTTCGCATCATACTATATTATATAGTATAATGCTGTTTCTAATATCGATATAAGTTCATTGTATGTTCGTAAGCAACCGTAAGTATAGGGCCCACAGCGGATGAGCTATGCTCAGTGGGTTGGTATATTCGTATGTTCATTTATGCACTTCGTAATATTTTGTTTTACTGATTTTTTATATTATTGTATGTCTATATATATTATGTACCCTCGTTAAATAAAGACTTCATTTTGTAGCATCCTTCTGTGCTTCCCTCGTATATAATACTTTGGTAGCATACCCTTGTAGCATCATTCTGTTACAGACTCTGGTAGCGGTCTCTTGTATCATACTCTTGTGTCATACTATTATTGTAGCATTATCTTGTATCATACTTTTGTAGTATACTCTTGTAGCATTATCTTGTATCATACTATTGTAGTATACTCTTGTAGCAATATCTTGTATCATACTAGTGTAGTATACTCTTCTGGCATTATCTTGTATAATACCTTTTTAGTATACTCTTGTAGCATTATCTTGTATCATACTCGTGCAGTATATTCTTGTAGCATTATCTTGTATCATACTCGTGTAGTATACTCTTGTAGCATTATATTGTACCATACTCTTGTAGCATTATATATAATGCTACAAGAGTATGGTACAATATCATGCTACAAGAGTATGATACAATATATTGTATCATACTCTTGTAGCATTATATTGTATCATACTCCTGTAGTATACTCTTGTAGCATTACCTTGATAGTTTTATCATACTCTTGTAATATACTCTTGTATCATTACCTTGAATCATTTACTTGTACTATACTCTTGTAGTATAGTTTTGTATCATTCACTTGTAACATCCTTTTGTAGCATGATGAGTTAAAAAATGAAATAGTTCCATTACCATCACTACTGCCAATTGGGCAGCAAGCTCGAGTGATTGAACCAATGTTGTTTCAAGGCTATCGTCTACGCTGTCGGCCGACATCAAAGCAAAATTGGATGAACGCCTCGTGTTAATAAGTGCCCAGTAAACACCAGACATCCAACTAATGTTGGTACAATGTTGGGCCAGTGTCGCAGACGGTGGCAAGTAAAACCCGCTGAGAGCCCGTTATTATGACGTTATCATGTTAAAACACTCGTTCGAAATTTTCCGACCAATACTCTTTCTGCCTAGTAACACGATACATTCACGTAATGCTGGCTTAATGTTGCACCAACGGCGTAGACTGTGGGCCAATATTGAAACAGCATTGCGTCTATTTACTGGGTATATAACTATATTTATTTGATGGATAATTTGAATGATTTATTAGAGAAGCGATTACTGAATAAAACAGGCACTGCGGGGTAAAATGTGTGTCATTCATTTCCAGTGGCGTATATGTTCCTTTCACAGGGGGTCTGTGGCACACCCTATAGAGATTTTTTTTAAATCTAGGGGTCCTTGGGATGACATAAATTTTCCTTTTTAATTCCGTACTGAGTAGTGTATCCCACGGATCATGTTTTTATTTTTTTCAGAATTTTTATATTTTTACAAATATTTTTAATCAACATTTCTATGAAACCAGAAGTAGCCCAAACAAACTATTTGTATACCTGAAGGACGATTGAATGTTTTCACAGCAGTGGGCCACATGCTGATGGCATCGGCCCAGCGTTGGGTAGACAATCAGTGCTGCAGGTGTGTCCTCCCGTGTCCTGACTATAAGACACCAATTAGCGGCGACTGCTGTGATCTTACCGTCTGATACGTGGGAATATGGGATGTAAAGTGCTGAATATTGCTGACTTGTTTTGTTTACATGGCAATATACGACCTGGAAATACAACTATCTCACTCTTTTTCCGGTGCTTTAATTTTTTTTTTTTTTCAGTTAAGATCAGTAGGCTATATAGCTTTATATAAATTAAATTTTCAAAATTGACGATATTCAAAATGTCTCATCCAAAGGGGTCCCTTTAACAAAATAAGTCACGAATATACGAAGCCCTATGCAGAAGTGACATTTGCATTCATCTTGTTTTTTCTTAACTCCGTATATTGAGTTCATAATTAACCAATATATATATTGGGTTTACAACTTGACACATGTATATTGAGCTAAGAAATCGAGATATGGAGTTAAGAACTCTATATATGTATGTATGTATATTGCTTTACCTCGTTTTCTGTACATTGAGGAAATATCGCGACAGAAGGATGTCTTACCATGCTTACCCTTATTTCGAAATCGGAAAGACCTTTAGGGTTCTTTATAGTGCACAGTACCATAAACAGCACTGTACACCCCATGCCTTTGAACAGTTTGGAGCACTGTATGCACAACCACGATGGCAAATATCCGTTCCGATCGGATTCGAACCTGGTACATCCAGGCTACAAGCCCCAGTGGATACGAATGAGCCATCGGGGCCGGCCTAGGAACTCGATATATTGAGCTAACAACTCAATATATTGAAAAACCAATATTTCGTGAAACCAATATTTCGGGAAAAAAACTACATGAGTTGTCATCTCCTCAACACAACGTCGTGTGTCCGGTGTGCTAGCTCTCTCTCCCACTAGACAATCTACATGATCTACTCATAAATTTTATTGAGTTATGAACTCCCAACTCGATATAGAGTTGACAACTAATTATATTGAATTCACAACTCAATATATCCAGTTGTCAACTCAATATATAGAGTTAGCCGGGATATTAATATTTTGGAGTGTCTTGTGTATTCCATGATGCGAAACATACCCAATGGTGGCCCGACGTCGTGGACGGTGGGCCAGCATCAACCCAACATGGGTCAACGTCTGGCGAAACTCCACATGCAGACGGGGAGGCAGGGCCATGAGTTTGCATGGAGACGTATCTTGAGGCTTACCACTCGGTGTCTGTACATAACCACCAGACAACGGCCTCATGGTTGATAGCGCTAAATACACACCCACCACAGATCAATGTGTCTGGACATCCCCGGTACCTATGTGAGAAAGGATCGTACACCGCGCCCCCCCCCCCCGGTGCTTTGAACACTGCCACAGCGTTGGGTTCAATCATGGGTCAACGCTGACCCATAATTGAACCAACGCTGACACAACATCCAGGCCCAGATTTCCGGCCAGGATTATACGCTGCTGCTTTTGCTGCTTCGTGGGGGGTGGGGTATGAGACCGCGTCATTGGCCGCTTTGAATCACGTGGCCCGACAGCGAACCTTCGGACGGGGTCTGCCGCTCACTCAAAGCTAGAACGGCGTCGACTGAAGATCTATTTTTGTATACGGTAAGTGTTATCATATATTTTACAGCCTTTACATGCATGTAACATGATAAAATAACGGGAATTGGTGACTGATAATATTGTAAGGTGTCGTTAGCTGTGACTGGGTCGTGGAAAGGGGTGATTGAGGCCTAATAGTAAGATTATTGACCGACAGCTAAATTTAGGTAGCATCTGGCGCTCCGGGCAGGCAGCCCTATTGCATGAGCGGCATGGCATACCAGTGCATACTGTTCCCGCCTTTGTTATCTCGACTTGTGCACGCCCAGGCTCGGTCTGTGCACGCCTCCCACTAGACGCACACGTCATTGACGTTGATTCAACGTCGCAACAACGTCGTGCGCCCGGTGGGCTAGCTCTTTCTCCCTCTAGTCAGTATTGTGGGGAGCCTCCGTGACCGAGAGGTAGCGTGCTCGGCCTCAGACCGCCAGGGTTCGAATTTCGAATCCTGTGTCTGGAGGACAGTGTCATCTCAATCATCTCACCATCCTCAGGAGGCTCTCTTGGCCCAGTTTAGCCTATATGTGCACAAAGGTGGCCTAAAGCCCGATTCCTTTCTTTCTTTCTCCCTCTAGACAATCTACTGATAAAACCTTCTTTTTTGGTCCGAATATCCAGTAGGCCTAAATATTACCAGGGATGGAACAAATCTACACCTCCCTGAATTACCAAGGCAAGCATGGCCAACCGTTAACTGGTTAATGCGATAAGCTATATACAAAAATGATATATCCAGTGACGATAGGCCTAATATCCAGCTATATTTGCACGTGTTTGTGATTTTCGCGCCATTGCCACCGCGCAAATCACACCAACTCTGCGCCAACTCGAAAATTATCTTTACAAGCGGTTATTATCATCTCAAAAACACTCCCGCTCGAAAGCGAAGTCTTTCAACACTCCAGCTGAAATATTTCACGTAAAATTTTGAATCTGTCGGCATTGAAACCATGTTGTTTTGAAGGGAGTCTGGGTACACATTGCTGGTCTGTATAAGCATCTTGGTATCTGTGTAAATGCCTATATGCCTATATATATGCCTATATGCCTATATAGTATAGGTCTATACTGCCATGCAATTTGCATTGCAAAACCAAAAGGCAGTATCTTATTTTACAAGTAAGCAGATACTGGCTTTGCAGAGTATGAGTATTAAGCGCTAAGCATGCTAAGCAGAGTGAGTATTAACCTGTCAACACAGCTCAGGCGTGTCATTCGTTGAGCAGCTGCCAATACTGATCAGTCCAACTTTGGACGAGCAAAGCCAACTATCACTAGCCTATCTCAATCTGCTTGCTAAGTAATAAGCAGATACGGCCTTTGCATGGCAAAATTGACCAATATTAGTTATCAGGTTATGTCCTATATGCTATGTCAACAGTGGTCGATGCCACCTTCAAAATTAATTGATATTATCAGTTAATATTTTTTAATACCTGATAACGACCCCGGCCTAAGAGCTGGTCGTGATGAATAGAGGGGGTTTAGCAAGAAAGACGAGACCCAACGAGCACTAGATTTTGGACCAGTGTCGGTCAGATGTTGGGACAGGGTCGCAGACTGTGGGCCAACCTCAATCCTCAATAAAGCGCAAAGCACGACTTTAGTCTGTAGGCATTTTTAGCCCAGAGCCGGTTAAATCACTGTTTTGGGGAATAAAATGTGTGTTTAATTGAACCTCGAGATTAACTAATGTTTGGTCTCAAATTAGACACAATCAATAAGAGTAATTTGCACCCACTTAAAGTTGTGGATCGCGGTAGCGAGACGCAATTTCATGTGGGTGGAGCTATTTATTTACGTGCATCAACGGTTCAAGTGACTTTGAGTCAACTTATCCCCGATGAGATTCCAAATATAGGCTTTAGTACTGTACAAAGGAGTTTAAAAAGAGCCTCCTTGTCTGTACCGGTGCACCAGACATAGAGCGAAAGGAATCTGGTTTGATGTTGGTTCATTGTAAAAAAAACATTGGCTTGGCGTCTGCTGTTAACCTCTGATGACAGATGAGTATGCAACCAGCGTATTAAATCTCTGGCACGTACACACTACCGAGCAGACACAAGACGTAGAATCAAGGATACTAGAACAGGGTTTAAATATGTGACAAAAAAGAATGTGACATAAATCAGCAATATTTGAAAACAGTTAACCTCTTTTTCGCCAAATCTGAATAATTTTCACTCACTTGAAGTCAGGGAGCATTTTGTTAAATATCGCGTAACGAAAAGCTTTGCAATTTTAGCCATTCGCTAATCAAATTTGAAATTGACTAGCGAAATATTTATACATAAATGAAAAGGATAAAGTGGTAGTCAGAGCTTAAAATTGCTAAACAATCATTTTCAAACAAAATTTTCCCTGGAAGTTGTGGATCGCGTCAGCGAGACACAACTTAAGTGGGTGAAAATTCTGATTGAATAATTTGGCGGTCTACGACGATGGACAAACGTAAACCAATGTCTTGTGTAGAGGGCTACAAACACGGGACGTCTACTCTAGTGGTGGCGTAGTGATAAGCCAGCAACGCAAACGGTGGATCAAAGTTAACCCTAAAGCCCTGAGCTTGACTATAATGACTTTAGTTGTTTTTAATTTGCTGTTTTAGCCGATCAAATCCATGGTATTGATAATGAAGTCAGTGATTATTTAAACATCACTATTTGCAAAATTTCTGATCTCAAATTAAGTAGAAGACAGAAACTTCCAAATGGGTGAAAATTTAAATTATTTTCAATTTTTGATGTTTATAACAAGAACTTTAACGAACACTACATGGGTCGGTGACGTCTAGTTTTTGCTGCGTAGGCCTTTACCACCTGTATACCCAGCTATACTTATTTCTCTGCATGCACGGCGACAGCTGAAAACGTCATTACATATACGGTACCGTGTAGTATTAAAGCGCTAAATTAAGAACAAACTCACCCACTTTAAAGTTGTTCCATGTAGCTGAAAATTAATCATATTAATTTCATCTAATTTAAGATCAAACTTTTGCAAATATTGTTGTTTAACCCTTTAACCGCCGGTGCCGCATATGTTCGTTTTTTTTAATTTTTTCATTAGCACATTAAGTACCACATTTGAAATATGTTAAAGATATAATGTGACATCGACCAGCAAGATTTGAAAAAAGTTGACCTCCATTTTGTCGAATCTGAATAATTTTCACTCACTTGAAGTTGTGGATCGCGTCAGCGAGACACAACTTCAAGTGGGTGAAAATTCAAATTGAATAATTTGGCGGTTAAAGGGCTAAATAAAACTGATCGCGCTATTAAGCGGCGTAAGGGTTAATATCGTCACTGTTGTTATGTCTATTATATGTACCAACAGGCAGATTATTACCAGATATATATAGATTATTACATAACGCTGCTAAATGTCGCCATCGCGTGACGATGACCCTATGCCACGCACCACGGGCCGAAAACTGAATCGACATTGGTGCAGCATCCTCAACTCCGCCAAGAATCCAGACCTGTTCAATTTTAAACTGACATATTCGTCATTCCAAGTCGAAGGACTATATCGATGGTCTGTCTTCTCCCAATCTTATCCAGCCTCCCAAAACAACCCATCAAACACGAGACATTGAACCAATGTTGGTTCAATGTCTTGTGTTTGCTGGGAAGCTGCCTACCTGGACCATGACGTAAATAGAAGCTCTCCATGCCTCTCGGTCTCCATGTCTTAATTGTGGTCTACCGTCTACAGCGCTTTCTCATTCGTAGTTCAGCATTGCCTAAACGTTGTGTTTGGTTAGAGCTATTCCCGCGAACACCGTTCCACGAGACGTTGATCCAATTCTGGTTTAATGTTGGCCCAACGTCTTCGAGGTTGTCCCAACATAATTACATTAACTCAGCTTCGCCTTTCGTCAACGTCTCGTGTTAGCTGGGTTGGTGTTTGTTTTTGCCACCACAGAGAGGGCTTCTTTATCTTGGCTGGCTGCCTTCTGACAAGCCCCACCAACAGCTAGAGCAGCAATCTGATATAACAAGTACAACAGTGGAAACCCTAATGATAGCTCAATGCTGGGCCGGAGTCTCAAGCGGTGATTCAACTTTTAATACAACACTGGTGGATTAGTCGTGTTTAACTGCGTGATTCCTTCGTGGGGTGTACACTTACTACACCTCTGGCTTGAATTTTTTATATAGCTGAGTTAGTGTACAGCTAGACTACTGGTACACACGATAACTAAAAAAACAGACCCTTCTGTTGCTTGGCACTATCTTCTGTAATCAGCAAAAAACAATTTACAGATGTAAAAATAATACTCTCGCTATTCAAGCATCTGTAATAACTGATAATATTTATCCATTTTAAGCGGTCATCATGATCATAAGCATTGTGTTGCGGTTAAAATAAATTAATCATGGGATCCTGTTCCTGACAAATATTGTGTTTAAAACTTATACTAATTGCGTGTTGGACAGACCAATCAGACCATCACTACACCACACTCAGTGTGCATGATTGGCACTCGCCCGCTCGCCAATGCGAGTAGGAAAAAAACGGGCGAGTACACATGTACACTGTACACATGCACTGAGCTCTAAGTATGCGGCACTTGTCTGAGCAATTGGTCAATTGTGTCACCCCCCTATAGGGTCGATTGTAACAGACATGCGTGCGCACACCTGCATTTGTTGACGAGTAGGCCTACGCGTGTTGTTACATACACGTGCAGTGTAGGACATGTAAACAAATATCTATGTCCTGCAACTAGATGTAAACATTGGTAAAGGACGTCACAGACAGTATAATTTAATTAACGCCTACCACTAAATGACATGTTTATAATTAAACTGCCAACTAAAGGATTATACATGTCCATATATGTCACTATAATGTATATGTTTACATATCCTGTTACATTTATTTACAAGTCATTAGTTTTTTGTGAATTTTCCAATGATTAAACACGTCTTAGACTTAGTTGAATTAGAACTTTGTACTCCAGCAGCACCTCCAATGTGGAGTATCAGGCTGCAAAGGGAGAAAAGGCTGGTAGACCAGCTGACTCTTGAACGCTGGCACGTTTTAAGAATTAGCTTAGTGCCCCTTTTTTCGGGCGAGTTTAAATTTTACTGGGCGAGTAGCACTTCAAATGCACTCGCTCGAATGGGCGAGTGGTATAATCGGTTAGTTATTCACACTGCACACTAACTTGATTGATGATTTCCATTATTTAAAGAACCGTATGTTCCCAGTAGACATAGTATATTTGCCCAATGCCGGATTCATGTTGGGCCAGCGTCGAAGACGGTGGTTCAACATGAATCCAGCATTGTGTCACTTGGTTATGACCCATGGTAAACCTCACTGACAAAACTGGTCAAGCCTGGTCGATTTAAGCCAGAAACCCCTCCAAGTATTGTGAGGTGGATTGTGTGTGGGTCATCTGGTAGCAGGCCTAAGTTTAGAGGGTATGACCATGACTGTGGCCTTGATGAAAGTTAATATATATAAGACACTAAGGTCACGAGCTCATTTTATAGTAGGACAGATTTATTTTTTAGAAAAATGTACCAAAGCGATATAAATGCATTTTCAGTCATATTTGCAAAATATAGTTTACTATATGAAACAAGCAACTAACCCTAGTCTGACAATAATACACTATTTTCTCTTATCTTTACTTGATTACATAATTTTATGTCTACTAGACCAAGCTATGGTGTTTCTAGCATAAACTCTTATATATAGCGCCACATACATGACGATGGCCAGTGCACAAATAGAAATGGCCACTATACCTGTTTTATTTCAGCTCTGGTGGTTTATGGAATTGATTTACTGATATTTCCATACCACATGACTATAAAATCGCCTCTGTCTCTTTAAGAGTTCTGAAAAATAACATTTAAATTTCCAGTCACTTGAAGTCGTGTCTCGTTACCGCGATACACAACTTCAATTGACTGAACATTTATTTTCCCAGTTAACTGCCCTTATAAGGTTTCCCATCAATAACAGCTCGTTAATGTTACTTATTATTATTTTTACTTAAAGCTGCATAACTGTTTTGTTTATTTCGACAGAAATAACCTAAAATGTACAAAACAATCATTCATATTTTTATAAAGGCTTTATAAATGCATTAAAACTGTGTAAATGTAGCGGAATTAGTTCACCATGCGATACACTATAAGTAATATTAAGTAGTAAATTGGTCTGTCTGTACAATTTGTAGGTAATGGTGGCAGAATTATGGGCCAATATAATGTGGCACTGGGCCCCCATCAAGCCGACCTAATATCAAACAGAGACGTTGACCCGAATTGGTCTAACGTTGGGTCAGCGCCGTGGACGACGAGCCAACATTATGCCGACATTGGTTCAATGCCACGTTTTATCCGGGATACCAAACGACACAAACCGCCCGTTGGCGTCTTGAGACTAGGACAGTCAGCCTCGGTTACAGTAAAGGCCAATTTTTTTTAAATTATTTTATTTTACCGCATCTCGCGATTTACATGACTGCGTGCGTATATTTTGAAATGCCCATGAGTTATCGAGTGAAAACCTGCAAATGCTTTTCAAGAAAATCACGAAAGTCAGAAGAGTGAAAAATACGGTTTACGTTGACTTTTTTTGGCGGTTTTTCTCGCACGGTCGGAATAGACCGTCTAAGTGGGGGCCAAATGCTCAGATGCTGGCTCACACTCAAACATGGTAAAATCACCAAAGAGGAAACTATATATTTTCATGTCAGTGACATTCTCCACCCAGGGTCCTTAAAGTAAACATGACATTATATGCATATTTCATCCTTATCGCACAAAGTACGAACAGATATGCCTATTAAAATGATATGACAAATCAACAGTGCATTGTGAAATACATCTATCATCACTTCAAAAATAAAAATAAATTGAATCTGTTCCATTCTCTTTAATGATGCTTGTTATCTGCCACTTGGTACCTTCAATGTCCTGTTTATACAGACTGTGGATTACTCCTCTGTGATTGGGTTTGTTTTGGTGGGACAACAATATTAAAAAACAACAAACTTAAATCCTTAATAACTCAGTAACCGGAGCAGTAAAATAAAAAAATTAAACATCATTCTCCATGGATTAATCTTTTGAACAAAATAAACAAAACAGCAGCTTTAATTTTACCATCCCAGAATTGCAGAATTTGATGTATTTGCTAAAATCCATTTCACGTGTTGCTAACATCTTTGAGCTATAGTGCAAATAAATTCAGTCCATTATTTGCTGAGAAATATATTCCATGTGTCCAGAATTGACGTTCATCATATGGAAATCGATTAACACAAGGCACGCTAAATGTTGGTACAATACATTTACAAGCGTTGTGTCAACACAGATCCAGGAATCCTAATGCGTGCCAATCCAGCAAACACGAGACATTTATCCAAGGTTGGAATGGTGCAACGTTGGCCCATCCTCTGCGACGCTGGGCCAACATTGAGCCAACCTTGGATATATGTCTCGTGTTTGCTGGGAATGCTTTGTGTGCTATACTGCCATGTAAAAGCCAACATGTAGTAACTCTACTTTTCAAGTAAACAGTTGTACTGTCTGTTGGTTTTTCAAAGCAGTGTACCATAAGACCTTGACCGATGATATCGCTAACCATAACAGTGGGGCATTCATATATGCAAGATCTCAATGTAAGATTATGTATACTAGTTGGGCCAGAGTTGTGCCTACATGTTGAGATGTTCATGCTTGCGTCGGGCTGCTGCAATATTTATGATATTTACCGAGAATCTTCACAATAAATCGCCATCAGACCAATATCTGACTAGACACCGGGCTATTGTGTATCGGCGGCATGACTGCATGCGTAAATATTTTTTATTGTCAAACTATTGTTAACTCTTTTAATAACCGCTAAATTATTTATTGGTTATTTTCACTCACTTGAAGTTGTGTCTCGCTGACGCGATCCACAACTTCAAATGAGTGTAAATTATGAGGATTTGACAAAATGGAAGTCAACGATTTTAGATTGATGTAACGTTTTATATTTAACATGTTTGAAAGCTGGTATTTAGAGTGTGAATAAAAAATGAAAAATCCGAGTTTAATCGGGATCGGCGGTTAAAGGATAACATATTTCCCAGGATACACAAGACATTGACGCAATGTTGATGGACGCTGGTGCAATGTTGGCCCACCGTCAGCGATGCTGGCCCATCAGTGATCACTAAAACAGTAGGCCTACTGTGTGAACCGGGCGTCTCATGTTTTCTGAGTAATGTCTGTTATTTACAATCGACGTGAATGTCAGCAAAATCCAAGATGGCGGCCAAAATCCTATGTCGCACTCTAGAGCCTTAACCGCTTTATGGATCTGTTTCATGTTTGGTTTAAAGGAAAGACCATACTCTGTACATGTGCTGATTATTTTTTCGTGTGATTCTGATAATAAAAACTTTTTTTTTATGTTTCGGAATTTTTGCGGCTATTTCAGTTTTGTTCATTTTGGCTATCATCAAAATTTGTTAATATAGTCATACACATGATACACCCCCGCTCGGATTATTTCTAAATATTTGCAGTTAACATATTGGCCTTAGGGGATTTGCCCAGTAATTTTTTTGGGCGTTTTTCAGCTTAAAAAAAAACCAAGATGGCCGCCAAAATCTTATGGCACTCTAGAGCTTGAACTGCTTCACGGATTTGTTTCATGTTTGGTTCAAAGGAATAACCCTACCCTGGATGTGTGCTTATTAGTTTTTTGTGTGATTATGATGATGAAAACTTCGTGAGCAGCAGCACAAGGTTTACATGGCCTACGTTTATAATGGCGATATTTTTTTCTCATCAAAATTGGAACTGAATTTTCTGTCTTATCATAATGTAAAATGATTTTTTTCCGCATTCCTCATGTTTTTAATTGATATATTTTCAGCTGATACGTATCCCGACAAGATGAAGGTTCTGTGTGTACTTCTCAGTGTGCTGGCCACAGGTAAGTGCCACTTTAACAACCAACACTTCAGGCTCTCCCAGGAAGCACGACACGTCCCTTGGTTTAACAAAATGTTGGACCAACTTCGTAGACCATAGTTTAACATTGGTCAAACATACAGCAAGCAGTATTATCATGTACAAAAAATAATTGTGGGCATATCGGGGCTTATTCTAGGATTTTTTAGTGTGTGGGGGGGGGGGGGTCCGGAGCACGCAGAGTCCACGCCCCCTATGCGCCCGCGGCCCTTTTCGCCTGACATCACACTGATGGAAAGTGGAAAATGGTTTAACCCCGTCGCGCCAGAAACATTTTAAAATATGAGACCTTCGGAGTTCCAAGGTAAATTCTAGGAATATATTTAACCCAGTATTCGCATTAATGGCACATTTGTACAGCTGAGAAGTTTTGGTTCAGATTTGTAGGGGAGCCTGGAGGGGGAAACCCCGTCCCCCCCAATAATCCTGAGTGGGGGGGGGGGGGGGTGCGGACACCCCATTTTCCCCCTAGAATTAACACTATGTATATATGTCAGCTACTATATAAGTTGATATAAGTTACTCTACATGGATATACAAGTTTACATTTGTTCTAGTGATTGTAAAACACAATATTAGGAGCTAATGGACTTTATAAGAAAAGAAAACGATATTAAACATGTTAAACATTATAAACTGTATGGTGGAAGACACTCCGGATAATCGTATAATAGAACTGGTAAAACATCTGCAAGATTTATACGCATAGTCAAACACTAATGTCACAAAAGGTTAGTTCTGTTGTGTGTGACATGATGTTAAATCCTATAGAAGTTTACAGACGACAGATTATGACGTATATAGACGGACCCCGCACCGAAACAGTTAAAAAATATATAACGGGCGTAGTCCCATAATTATATATGTAGGCAATTGAAGTAGAAAAAAAAAACATAGGCATTTATCAAGTATGGTGATTTCAAATCGAAAAAACCCGTTGGTCTCCATGGTTTATATAAAAATATTTCAACGTTGTACGGGTTAACCCTTTATATTGAAACGGAGTGGCTCTTCGTACGGGAAAGTTATAATGGGAGTCAATGGGAGCCCGTCATTTCGTAAGCGAGGGTGCCCATAGAGTTACGATTAGCCACTGCCTATATTTAAGTGCCAAATGGGACATATTATCTCTTACTTCCAGTGGAAGTAATGGAAATGAGAGAAATGTTAGATAATCCTAACCCTTAGAGCACTGATGTCGACTACAGTAGACATTCTGCGTTTTAGTAGCACCTGTATAGCCCCTGATAACCAGTTGGTAAAAGTATGCATTCAATTTTGAAAATATATGCTCGGACTTAAATTTCACAAATAACACAAATTTTCAGTCACTTGAAGTAGTGGATCGCGGTAGCGAGACACAACTTCAAGTGGTTGCAAATTCAAATTTGTTAGCTCAGCGTTCTAAGGGTTGAGATCTTCAGTGTTTGATGTTTTTATCAGGTTTGGCGTTTGAATGTAAGCAGTGCATGCACATGGCAACAGACAATGCTGATGTGAATAAGATACTGGACGACACCATGAGCGGGGCCATGAGCGGAGGTCCCATCTCCTACACTGCTGACTGCAAAGACGGTGCCAGCAACATAGACGCCAGCACATGCCCTGCCGATATGGGATGCATGTCCATGAAGATCAATGCATTGTATGCCGCGGGAAGTAAGTAATACACACAATAGGCTACAAAGATGGTGAATACAAAATTAATGTGTATTTTATATATATTATGTATGATCCTTACAGCGCTAAATTTTAAGAATCCCCCTTTAGGGTGGATGGGTGAATGCTTACTGTTTTTGCATTGACCGTCTCCGCCGACGCGTTTGGTTTTGCCACCAAGTCTCTTTTTTCTGGTAATTTTACTAACGTACTGTTTTTGCCCGAATAATTTTTTTGGTGAAAACATTTGACCTCACCTGATCTCGTGGCCATTGTCGAAAATGGCCGTAAATTCAGTGAGTTGTCCAACGATACCGTCCGAACCGATTGACCGATTTGTTTTATTTGGAGGAGAAGTTGAAGCTTTATGACTGTTCTCGCCTTGACTAGGTTTTTATAACAGGACGAGTTCACACTTGAACTTTTAAGATTATATAAAATATTTGAACAGCTAAAATTGACCTTTTAAGAGCAAAAAGAATGTTTTAACAGCTAAAATTCAGCTGTCGCTCGATACATTCAAAACCGGATAACATAATTCTTTTTTTTTCGGGGCTGAAACAATTGGTGAAACAATTTTGTAAAAGACAACAAGTTTGTACAGTTGTTTATTGTTTGTATTCTGGTTACAGATGATAAGGTGAATATGTTGATGTTCATGCGTATGTGTGGCGGAAAAGGAGAAATGGAAACCGGCTGCAGCGACATGAAGAAGTACGAGGACAAGATCAAGGAGTCGATGGGCGCGAGCGTTGCCAATCTAGAAGATATGTCAGGAGCTGTCTGCGTGTGCGAGACGGACAACTGCAACGTTCAAAAAAGCACTCAGCTCGTGGCTGACGATGGTGGTGATGGTGGTGATACCGGCAGTGCCAACACTCTCTGTGTCAGCCTCGTGTCTCTCCTATTCTCTCTGATGGCTCTCCTCTTTTAGACTCACCACATGTTTAACATCATGGTGTGTAGCTCGATTCTAAAAAGCCATCTACCGTGCAAACCAAAACCCAATAACTGCCCACTTTCCAAGTGAGCAGTTACTGCCTTTTGACTTTGCACGGCACTTGACAGACGGGGAATCCATCACAATGACGTCACAGCTATACTGGGATTCCCCCCGAACTAACAACGATTCACACCTGGTGGCATGTCGTCGAATCACCTTCGGTTTATTTGTTGGCCCCCTTGAATAATTCGTTATTCAGGACCACCATTTATGTCGACCTGTTCTCGAGTAGGACCCGTGATGAGTTTGCACCATTTATGTGATATTCCGGCCCCAGGACCTGATACCGTGAATGTGATGAAAGTCCTGAGCCGGTGATTATTACCACGGCAAGCCAGCCATAAAATCATAGACGGCCATGTAATACCCGGTAAACAAAGGTAATTCAGCACGAGACGTCACCCAGTGCTGGTTTAATTCCGAGCCAACGTCGCAGACTATGGTACGATATTAAACCAGCATTGGTTATAGCAGCAATGATCGTTTTTGTTGTGTGATTAATAAGGATCAAAGAGAGGGGCAGATAGGCTTAACCCTGTCCTAGGAGGAGGCTTTGTAGAACTTCATTGTCGTGGAATTAGCTTCCCACAACGAAATAAAACTGCTTTTGTTTACAAGACGTTACGGCAACGTTTTGCTATAATTTGCTACTTTTGAAGAGAGATTTTAAACAGCTATTGCCGCTGATTTACATGATATTGTTTTAGAAAAAGATCTAAAGCTCTTGCATTATTAGATGAGATATTAGATGATACATCAAATTAGACGTTGTCTGGACTCGGGATACTAGTAAAAAGAGTATTTTGTTTTTAACTTATCAACATGTTAGCTTAAATTGTGCTATCCGTGTAATGCGCTCAATATGAATGAATGTGGCCGTAATTATGATTATTATGTGCGACAGGAATTATTGAACGCTTCATGTGATCTGCTAACTTTCATTTTCGTGAACTGGATAAAAGGTATGGGGCTAGATGCACTCGTAATACAAATCATGTACGTTAGATACAGTATTAATCAGTTATTTTCTTACTGCATAATATGCGTTCACTAATTCTTTTGAAATTTGACTTGTTCATCCAATGCATTGTGTAAATAAAGGATTGTGGAATTTAGATAATTATGAGTAGGCATAAGTGTCGGCTTTAAATATTGTAATCACGCTTAAGCCAATGGTACTGTGTATTGTTGTTTGAGACCAAGCCTTTTGGGTTTATCGCCAATATTTTTAGACTTATCATTGCATTATTTTTTAGCCCGAATGATATTTGTTACTTTGGTCTTCAGTCCAACACTAACCATGGGATCATCTTTTACAACTAGCCATTTTATTGCTGTAGTTGTTGCATATTTTTTTTCGATGCAAAAATAATATATATATATAAATCCTCGAATTATCAAGTTATGGTGTCTTAACGCTAGGTTGTGAATTGAATCAATGTGGGTAAATTTGTGAGTCAATTTGTGTTAATGTATACATTTTGGAAACATCGCGGTTGCTTGTGTTAGTGACTAATTGAATGAAAATAAACATTTTTGAAGAATTCTAAAATCAAATGATGCTTTTAGTCTAATGGTCTAAATCATTGCCACGTGTGATATTTGATCCTGTAAGAATTAAACACAGCCAATTGAGACGCCGACCCCATGTCGATTTAATGTTGTCCCGCCATATACGACGTTGGCCCAACATTAAACCAACACTGGGTAAACGTCTCGTGCTTTCTAGAGAGAATCGTCTTTTACTTTATTATTATATAAAGTAGCAGAGACCCTTCTCATAATTCTAATAGGATCATCAGACTGCCGTGTATATGCAAAATACAGTATATGCTTATTTACAAGTAAGCACATATTGTCTTTTGCTTTTGCAGAGCGGAAGAAATGGATAGTTTTTGAGAGGTAATCACGGTAACTTGATAAAGGCCTTATGCAATTAATGTTTACGGGTCCACGGCTACTGTGTATGGTCTTCCAGCTAGCACAGTTATTCACTTCAGGTGCTTGGCAACGCCTTGCATTTTGTTCTAGCAGCATTGATTTTGTCAAATCTGGCAATTCTCTTCCGCCCGAATTTAACGCCTCGTGTTCAAAGTGTATGTAGATAAGTGTCGTTCGTTATGTCAAATAAACAGAGATTTATAGGATGTTTTAGATATATGATCAATAAATGTTTTATTGTGGTATAGTTTTGTTTCGTTAATCAGATAAAACATGATATTGCAAAATAAGCCAATTACATGCGTCGCGATATGATTTCTGTAAACCATAAAATAAAACCCGAACAGAACATAATAATCATCGTAACCGAATTAGTAATACTAAAGCCACAACAACACATACGCGTGATACGCGAAGCGTGGTGCGTGTTCACCGAAATCATTGAAAATAGAAACAGCGATTCAACATGCACGTCATGCGTGATGGGTATTCGTTTTGGGCTCGCGTATTCACCGCTCTGGGAGCGGTCAACACACGCGAGTCTACCATGACGTCATTCGGTGGATTCTCCCGGGTACCCCTCCAAGATCCTTGCATGTGATCCAGGATTCCAGGGACAACCACGTTCCGACCCATTCGTAGATTAGTCTTCTTTTCATTTTGTGCTCCAATTGCATTATTATGCCACGCAACGTGATTGATGAAATCTGGGGGAGTTGGTCAATCTAGTTGAGGAACACCCAGCACTACATGCCACTGCATTAGAAGAACATACAATGAAAACATCTGAATTCTGAAACATTTGGGACAGTATAGCTATATAACCAATACTGTCCAAAAAGACAAGTTTGGATGGATATGTTTGGCACAGTAATATGGAAAAAAAAGCGATCTCAGAAAAAGGGTAGGTATGGAATATGTGTTCTGTTATCACCTGAATGTATTGTTACCATTAATTTTTTTTTTTTTATTGTATATTAATATATCTTTAGGAAGTCGATGAGTTGGTTGATATTGATGTCATTGTTGTCGCAATCTTGCGCAATCTCGATTTGTGGGGTCTGTACCAACAATTTTAAAGATGTATTTTATACTTTGCATCATACTTTCATGTCTTTCTTTTCGGACCAGTAAGCCCTTTCTTTTTTTCGGACGGCCATACACATGATAACTCATTTAGACATATAATAATAATCCCATGAACATTTATTTTTATTCTATATAATCATGATAATATGAAAACACACAAACTTTGTGATATAACCTTTAATGAATTTTAGGACAAGTTATTTCTCTAAATTTTTTTGTTATGCACGTCATGTGACTGCAATCACAAGTCTCCTGTCCGAATCAACTTTCTCTATTCAACTTTCGCTCATCTACATATAGGAATCAGGTGCCATGATGATCATCACATGACAGGCAAATCCTCATGGTCATTGCTCTTTGATACATTATAAGTAGTCAAAAGTAAATACGAAAACATGGTAAGCCCACTGCTATAAATGTTCACTCTGACCAACTGGAAAAGGGAACCATTTACTCACTCAAATTATTTATAGTTCAACTTTTATATTTTCAACTTGGAGACAGAGTCTCCAAGTTTTTAGTCTGACTTTCAGAGCAAACGTCTGTCGTTAACTTCCGCTTAACATCTGTTCTGCCTGTGCAAAGTCAAAAGGCATTATCGGCTCCCTAGTAAACTAGGCATTTACTGCTTTTTAACTGGCCCTTCCTGCCATAGCGCTGCCAAAAAGCCGTATTTGCTCACTTGTAAAGCAAGTATATACTTCCTTTACGCTGATGTCACTGCCTCCTTCTTGTTTGTAACAGCACTTTCAATAGACAGTATCTGCACACTTGTGAAAGAAGCAGATACTTGGTTTTGCTGTGAGCATAAGCGCTCTATGTCATAGTGGTTCTAGGCAGTCAAAATGATCCAATGTTGGGTAAATGTTGTGCCATCATGTATGACACTGGTACACCTTTGGTCCTTTGTCAGTGTATCGAGTTCCCGGTGACTCTACAAAAACGAGACGTTTAGCCAATGCTGTTTAACTGCTGAGCCATTGCCGTAGACAATGGGCCAGCATTAATCTAGCTTTGGATGAGCGTTTTTTGCGTTAAGGCCTATTATATTGGTATTCCAATGCTGGCCCAGTGTTGTAAACGTCGGGCTACCATTAGGCTAACATTGTGTCAGCGTCTGGAGTTTGCTGATTGGCTGTGACCAAACCCGATGTTGTTTTAATGTCGTGCCAGCGTGGAAGATGTCGGGCCAATAGTAGAACAACATTGGGTCAATGCTTTGTATTTGCTGTGATAAGTGTTCTCGCCGGTGTCACTCTGTCGCAGGGGTGCTAGCCCCGCCCCGCTCTCCTACCTTTCTCTCTGCTGCAGTCACCTGTGTTATCTTACGCAATATAGCAATTAGGCCTTGGCTAAGATATTTATCTCCAAAAATATCAAAATTTCGTATTTTTATAAATAGATTTTTGGACTTAGCGATTGAAGGCAATGGAAATTAATATAATTTATACACTTCTGGCCTGAAATATGACCGAATAACAACTTTTATTGCAATGCCCGTTCATGTAGTTAAGTTAACCCTTTCATTACGACCATCTGTCATGAAAATGGGACAAAGTATGGTGAAATATACATTTTTTAAAATATAATTGTCATTAATTTAACGTTCCTGGGCTATATCATCATATATTATAGTTTTACAACCAGGCATTTTGAGTGAATGCATGACGATTTCGTGTCCTAATGAGCTCTGGCCGGCACCATCTTTTGAGCATTGAACACTCTGTCAAAACACACGCTTAGCTACTTAATTACATGTAAAGAATACGCAGTGCCTGACTTTTAAATAGTACTTGCGGGATTCCCACAAAAAAATTAAAACTGGCCCGACATTATTTTATATGTGCATGTTTTTGACACAACAAGTTAATTTTAGTGGGCCATTAGATTTTTCAAGACAAGTTCTAGGCCCTGGCTAAATAATAACAGATCACCTGCTGAATTAACCATATAAAAAATATATAATATATTTTCGGTGGAATTAACTACCACGTCATTACCAGTGAATCTTTTAAAATTTCAGTTCCCAATGTAAGACGCCTATTTTTCCAAGCAGGAAAAATATTATTTATATGGCGGTATTTACTGTTGGTGGTGCTGCCAATAAATGCCCATTACGGCTGCATTAGTTTCAAGATTTAATTTAGTATTCAGCGTTATTAGAACAGAGTCAAGGTTCGCCATCCCAAAATGAACAGCAAAAAATGTACAAATATAATTATGACAAATATTAATAGGCCTACACATTTATTTTGTACAGCAAATATTGTAAAAAAATTGTTGATGATGACTAATATATTAACCCTTAAACCGCTGAATTAAATAAATTAAATTTTCACACACTTAGAGTTGTGACTCACTACCTTGACCCACAACTTTAAGTGAGAGAAAACTACTCGTATTTGTTTAATTTGAAATTTAAGAATAAGCAATTTAGAAATCTTGATGTTTAAACGGCTATTAAACGGATTAAAGCGCCGTCGCGCTTAGCGGTTTAGGGGGTTAGTAAATTAGGCGTAGGCCTAGCGGCAACAACTCAGGAAGGTGATGACACTGCCCCAAGAAGAGATCCGACAGGACCCCAGGAAGACAATGAGTAGCACTAAAATGAATCGGGCTTTAGGCCACCTTTGTGCACATATAGGCTAAACTGGGCCAGGAGAACCTCCTGAGGATGGTGAGATGATTGAGATGACACTGTCCTCCAGACACAGGATTCGAAATTCGAGCCCTGGCGGTCTGAGGCCGAGCACGCTACCTCTCGGTCACGGAGGCTCCCCACAATACTAACTTTCACACGTGGATGGGGAAGAAACAATTTTGTTTCTTTCAAACCGCCGAGGCCGGGAACCGAACCCCGGACTCTGGCGTGAAAGGCAGCGGTGCTAACCACTACCCTAGGGCCCCCGCCCGAGTAGCACTAAAGCTAGGTGATCGACTCCAATAACACTCATAAAGGGTGTTGGCACAATATGTGACTGATGACGGAAGTCGATAGGATCTACTTGCAAACGCTGAATGTTAAACCATTTCAGCGCTAAAATGTGTGTTTGAATAAAGTAAATAGAGTGTCAGTAATTAACCGTTATAGCACGAATCGTTACTACACGATGCAGCCATGGCACAGCGAGTACAAAAGGTATGAAGTATATCATGTGTAGAACAGACCGTCAGGATCCCAAGAAGGTAATTTTAGGTGCCTCAGCATGTACCAATTAATGATATAGCCCCTTGATTAGGGCCCAAATTAGTGATTAATTAGCATACCGAGTACACGCACAAAGACAATGGCACAGACAATGTGGTAGAGCCCGAATTCATCGTTCTTAAGTGTTAAATCCTGTACTTAATGAGCTTAAGAAAGTTATTGGTGCTAATTACAGATTTAGGCCTAATTAGCATAATCTGTGCATAAAAAATCTCAGTGGCATGATATTCTCGGATATATAGTGCGTCAAAATAAACAATACTTAAATGCCAAAGCCTGTACAAAACCTACTTTAAAGATTGGGGTAAAATAGTAGTTCAATTTCTGCAAAATTAATGGTAAATTAAGTGACTGTAATATGTTGAAAGCGGTGCAAACCGTTGATGAAATTAATTATGTGTCATGATGTGAGGTTGGGGTGAACGGGGACACCCTTTTAGTCAAAAGGCCAGTTGGTCAGAAGGCCCATTAGTCAGAAGGCCCGTTAGTCAGAAGGCCCGTTAGTCAGAAGGCCCGATAGTCAAAAAATCAGTTAAGCTTTTTTTGTCAGAAGGCCCTTTGAGTCAGAATTTGTTCATTAGGCTTCGAATAAGTCTAGGGGACGCTGCATTTGATATCTGGGCATTAGTCAGGGCTGTTAGGGCAATAAATGGACTGTTTGGGGCAAATTGTTCCAAAGCTATCAAATTTGGCCCAGATGTCGACAGAACCCTACTTATCGATTTAGGGTGGATGCCAAGAAAGGCATAGCCTTACGCCACCGTAGGGGCTAAATCCAAAATGGCCGCCACTAGATATCAGAAATATCAGAATTAAGCAATATAATATTTAAAATCTTAAATTACATGAAATAAAACTCGCTACTGAAGAGCATAATTTATAATTCTTATGTTTTTCATAACTTTCAATTGATTTATCCCCAAAATTGCCCATTTTTATGTTATTGGCACAACCCTTAACTATCATGATCTGTTCATGCTATGTCAAATAACTGCACGTTTTTCAATCATTTCCACACAAGTGCAAAAATTATATGATCACAGGCCCACCAGTAATAAATAAACAGTATCGTTGATAAATAGTTAAATTGATTATTGAACATTATTGATTTTGTACTTTGACGTCAATAAAGATAATATGACACCTGAAATTCGGAATGATACAATGCGGAAGTACTTGTCACTGGAACCACGCGATCATCCTCATTTATTGCAATTTTCCACACATTATTGTCAAAATTTGAGTTCTATACCCTAGTAAAAAACAACGTTTCAGCAGATTTATCCCCAAAATATCACATTTAATGTAATTAAATGTTATTTATAGCATATGCGCCATACATAATAATAACATTATTGGCAACTAATAGTTGAATTATATTACAACGTAGCATGTAGAAGTAAACATATTTAGCACTAAAATTATTTAAAAATTGTTAAATTTAAAGTGTAATAAATTATACAAATAACGTGTTTGCAATAAAATTAATTTAAAAATAAATAGTTTATGTCATGCAGTCATTGCTAGTGGACCAGGCCGTGTGGGATCAGTGTACGTTGGTATCGTTTAGTTTTTGCTCTAGGCGCTGGGGATTTTGTTTTATTTCTCAAATATTGAATGATCCGTCCACATTATGTCAAATAACTGCACGATTTCAATAATTTTCAGACATACAATAATTATATCAGCATGGCAATATAAATAGAAATCCCTGTTGCCAATATATATTGGCTAATATATATGGCTTAGCATGGTCCAAACTTGTTTCCTATAATAATTCCAATAGGCCTGCAATCCTTCTTTAAAATGTAGCATATACGTGTAGGCTCTTGATGCTGCCACTACATAATGTGAGCCAGGGGAACCTAAAGTATAGTATGTCCAACGGTGGAGGATCATATAAAATGAAAGTTAGCTTTTCGTTGATTACTGTCAATCCCAAGCGATTTTCATGAAATTTTGTCAACACTATTTTATAGTCCTTTGCCATATATGCTAAAGATATTATATAGTTCAAAAGTTAGGCCATATGATTTTTTAAATTATGACACCCCTTTATGAACCCATTAACTTCATTCCGGTTTTTCTCAGAATTGTGTTGCATGTCAAATGGTCTCACTTTCAAAATACTCACTGTAAATTCTGGAAATTTTGTTGTGTATTTCAAAAGTTATCTTGACCACTGGACAAGATCATTTTGTTCGTGACCAAGTTCACTCTCGTGGTGGATGAGATGACTTTTAAAGTGGTTGCTATGGCTTCTTTAGAGGTCAAGATCACTTGTGTAGTGACCGAGATCACTTTTTAGGGGCTGACATACGATTTTTAGCGACTGAGATAACCTTTAAAGTGGTTGTGATCACTTTTTCAGTGGCCAAAATCACTTTGTAGTGGCTTAGATAATTTTTTCAGTAGCTGGCACCAATTTGTTTGAGGCCAAAATCACCTTTGTAATGACTGAGTTTACCTTTATAGTGGCTGTGATCACTTCTCTAGTGGCCAAGATCACCTTTATAGTGGCTCAGATAACTTTTAATGTGGCTGTGATCACTTCGTCAGTGGCTAAGATCACGTTTGTAGTGGTTGTAATCACTTATTTAGTGGTCAAGATAATTTTTGTGGTGGTTTAGATATTTTTAATGTGGCTGTGATCATTTCGTCAGTGGCAAAGATCACGTTTGTAGTGGATGAGATAAATTTTAAAGTGGTTGTAATCACTTATTTAGTAGTCAAGTTCACTTTTGTGGCAGTTTAGATATTTTTAAAGTGGCTGTGATTACTTCTTCAGTGGCCAAGATCACTTTGTGGTGGCTGAGAAAACTTGTTCAGTGGCTGACACCAGTTTGTTAGTGGCTAAGATCACCTTTGTAGTGGCTCGGACAACTTTTAAAGTGGCTGTGATCACTTTTTTGGTGGTCAAGATCACTTTTATAATGGTTTAGATATTTTTTAAAGTGGCTGTGATCACTTCTTCAGTGGTCAAGATCAGTTTTGAAAAATGGCACCAGGAAATGTAAACATGATAACAAACATTTCTACCATAAAAGGTTAACATGAGCGAAATAAGTCTTGTTGATATTCATTAATAAAAAAACGTTGTAAATTGTTCAAATGGAAGGATAAAATACAAACTTAGCGCTTTGTTGCAGATTTCATATGCAACAGAAATAAAATATTATGTATCCACGTTAAAGCCCTTGATTTCAACTGCTATCAAAAATGTTGATACATTTTTTAAATTTGGAGTATTCATTCGGTAAAAATTTGAAACAGGGACAATTTTCCCAAGCCGGGAGAAAAATCGCACATTTTCAGTCCAACCAAAAAAGTGTGTAATATGTTGAAATAGCTCATTATTTTTATTCCAAATGTTTTATTTTGAGTCAACAAACAATAGTTCTAGAGCATGTTTGAATCAAATCACATACAACATCGGGCCAAAATCGCACATCGGTCTGTCATGTACATTTTTGGCCATATTTCAGTGAAGCAGCGGCAGTTACCTGATCAGCAGGGCCTGGTTGATTTTGACCCCTGAGTAGTCCAGCTAAGTGAAAATAATAGTGGTTTAAATTCCCCTTCCGGGTGACAGCCACGTCTGGTCTAGTATGAAAGCTAATTATTTTCAAGCATTTTTTTTTAAAAATTGTCTTTTTTGTTCAATAATTGTGAACAAATCCAATTATTTAAATAAAATAACAGCAGAAGTAGCTAAATTGGCAATAACTATAATAGGCCTACGTAGCGATATATCACGTGGTCCCAGCCCTTTGTTTATCCTTAGTAAGGTATACCTCAAATCCTAATGGCGGCCATTTTGGATTTTGCTAATACACCGGCCCTGAGCGATTCCCGTCTTGGCATCCATCGCAAATCGAAAGAGTATAATCTGTTCTATATTTGTGCCAAATTTTGTAGCTTTTGAAGAATTTGCCCCAAAATATCCTTAACAGCCCCGACTACATGTGGAGAGGGGGGGACTATATTATTTTGATTAAAACGTTTGTTGTCCAGCTATTGATAAAGCAATATTGAGAGTTATGCATAAAATAATTACTCAAGGATACTTAAAAAATGCTGACGGAGTCCATACGAGTTTTTCAAAAAAATCGGTAATTTAATAAATAGTTTGAAAGAGAAAAATAGCCATGAAAATTAAATTGTTAAAAAATTATACGCAAACAAATTGCACAACTGAGAGTAAAATCCATATAGATCAAATTTTGCGTCGCTGGGACATTAGTATATACGTTTGACTATTAGTTGGTAATAAGTCGATATGATCTGGATATGATCTTGAAAAAAATTCACGATGGTTCGTAGTTCGTACATTTATATTGGAAGCTAGCATTATTGATGACTGGTTGGTTGCTTGGCTGGGTTATTTTCATCAATGAGTGCGCTTTATTTTTTAGCACTATGCTTTTTTGCATATATATAAACTTTAATGAATTAGGTATGAAAAGTGTGTCATGAGAAACCCCACAAGATTTTTCAATTTCAGTTTGTAGCCAACTGTTTAATTTATGTCAAGCGTTCATAAATGTATCATTTTGCTCAGAATAAATAATAAATTGTTTGTCCAAATATTCTGATAACTAGCATTATTTGTCGACTCTTTTTGTGTGGAAATGCTTGTTTTATATTCGAGAAAGTGAAGTTTACCTAAGCACGGGAGACCTATTATATAATGTGATTGCAGTATATAATATTACCGTGCTAATTAAGACCAGCGTAAAATTTGAATCTCATTTTAATCTATTAGCAGTATCTTGTTATCTCGACCATTTTTTCTCAGCAAGTTTCGAAATCTAGGTAGGCCTATTCGCGTTTGAAGCAGTATGTTGATAGTATTGCTTGTTCATATCTACATTGTTCCAACCTGTTCAAAGACATGGAGTGTACATTGCTGCAGACGATATGCAATTACATGTATTATTATTATACTATATTGTTCCTATATGTAGAAAACTGACTGTTATTTACAGACAGCTTGGCAATAACCACTTGATCCAATTATAATGGGTAGTTTTCATTCATTTGAAGCTGGGAATTACGTCAGCAACATTAGGTTCAAAAACATAATGAGTGGCCTATTATTAACTCAACCCTTATGAAAGTGCTAGACTTTGTTACTGGCACGAGTAAAGAAATAAAGACAAATAATTGGTCATAGAGTTGTTCACATATGAGATGATTTCGATGAGGTAATTATCTGACTTTCTGACTAACGGGCCTTCTGACAAACGGGCCTTTTGACCAGTCATCCTTACTTATTTTCTGACTAACGGGCCTTCTGACAATCGGGTTTTCTGACTCATCATCCTTACTGGTTTTCTGAATAACCGGCCTTCTGACTAACGGGCCTTCTGACTAATGGGCCTTCTGACTAAAAGGCGGACACCGGGCGGACGGATGGAAGGGTGAAACTATTTCGACTATCTCGGTATGTGCCCTATAGGCCTATAGTGGAAATACAACACATTGAAACAATGTATTATATATATGTGAAACATTTAGTCAGAAATAAACACATATCATTCGGTTTTATCTCTTTCCGAAACATAACATGGGTATCTTATAAGCTTAAATTAAAGTTCTTTGGACGTTATCTTGTGCCAAAGCATAAAGTATCCAAAATGTCAGCTATAAATAATATTGAGTTTAAGACAACCCTTAAAGTTAAATCATATTTTGATGTTTTAAATTAGTCAAATAATAAATTATCGTCACTTGAACTGTCTGTCTCGTCACTTGATGATATAATATTGTCATCCCCTAATAACTAAAACATCTGTATTATATGCACGAATGACCACATCATTATAATCCTACATTGTCGATTGCTTCTGTGCTACATAGGGCGGGGGCCCTAGGGTAGTGGTTAGCACCGCTGCTTCTCACGCTAGAGTTCGGGGCTCGGTTCCCGGTCTCGGCGGTTTGAAAGAAACAAAATTGTTTCTTCCCCATCCACGTGTGAAAGTCAGTATTGTGGGGAGCCTCCGTGACCGAGAGGTGGCGTGCTCGGCCTCAGACCGTCAGGGCTCGAATTTCGTATCCTGTGTCTGAAAGACAGTGTCATCTCTTTCATCTCACCATCTTCAGGAGGTTCTCCTGGCCCAGTTGTGCACAAAGGTGGCCTAAAGCCCGATTCATTTAATTTTTTTCTGTGCTACATAAGTGAGTTTTAACGACACATATGAATATATATATATATATATATATATATATATATAAACCAATATAGTACATCATCAATGTCATAAAAATCAATAATTGGAAACGTTTTGCTAATCAGCTTATAGATACCAGCAAGAATACATAGCACATCATCTTGATATCAGTAATCAGGTAATGTGTTTGTATATATGTAACAACAATACCAAAGGGCGGGGGCCTGGTGCCTGCTTGGAAAGTCAGAGATCGCAGATTCGTCTCCTGCTTTGGCATTCCAAGTTTCAAAGAACAAAATGTTTCCTCCCTGCTCAATCGTAAAGATTGAATATTGTGGGCAGCCTACATGACCGAGAGATAACGTGCTTCGCTGCAGAACAACAGGGCTCAATTTCAAATCATGTGTCTAGAGGGCAGTGTCACCTCATTCATATCACCATCCTCAGGAGGTTCTTCTGGCCCAGTTTAGCCTATATGTGAACAAATATGGCGTAAAACCCCGTTCATTTCATTTCATTACATTTGATAAAGCCAACTAACACCTGACTCGACCTTTGCCTGATAACATTACAGTAACATTGCAGCAAAGATCGTGTGAGTTGAGAAAGCCTTCATGGGTCTTTATCCTTGGAACGATCTACTGTTAGTATTGTGATTTTCGTAATTTGCATTACGTAAGAGGTTGTAGTAAAAGTGTATTACGGTTACATGTGATAATGATGGATTAGGGCTGCTGTAGATTTCACGGCTGATCAAGAAACATTAAAAGTTGATATTTTACAATTCCGTGACGATTTTGTTAGGCTTATTTAAGGCAGAAGAGTTGAAATTGAAGAATAAAGACTTCGTGAAAATTCCTGGCTAACTGGGGCCTATTAAAAGACCCAGAAAAAATAATAATAATTGCACATCTACTCTTGTATGTACATAATTTTTACATTGTAGTCCTGTAAAAATGATTTTATGTCAAGCATTTTTTATTAGGTGCAGTGGGCCTACTTCAGAATGTGTGTAAAATCAGCAAAATGTATGATGGGAATCGATCATATAATATAAATTCCAATGATGGATGAGATATAAATATATACTACCGGCCTATACATATTTTATTTTCATGATAATGCAATTTAGAGCATAAATATACATTCTCTGACACACCTGTAGCTGATATTTTGCAATGCTGTTGACGAGTTTCAAGGCCCCTGGGCCTCTTGTTTAACCCTTTGACTTCCAGGCCGGGGTGCATGCCAGGATCCAGATATACTGGTGTAGGAGTTCTATTTTTCGTCATTTGAAGCTGGAATTGCTAACGCAATTTCCAGCTTCAAATGACGAAAAATACATAAATGTAGTATATATTTGACGAAAATTTGTGTCATTTTATGGTTACGTTTATTGACGAATGACGACGGAAATTTCCGTCATGTATGGTAGTGAAAAGGTTAATCATCTTTTCTTTATCTGTTTATGATTTGTTTCGTTTCAGAACATGAACAGTGACAGATCCAGATCAGGATCAGGACGAACGGGGGTTTGTGCTTCTTCCCTAACATATTAATTAATTTCGAATCTAAATGTATGCTAATAAAATTTACATTTTAATTAGAAATAAGGTCACGTTTTATGGCCAAATTTAAAATGGTCCCCGTCACAATTTAGAAATATAGCCTGAAACTTCTGAGGATTAACGAGTATTATATTGGATGTGAACCATTCTATTGCAAGGCTAAGATTCAGCCAGCAAAACCTAAACAACCTGTTGTTTTGTTGTAAAAACATACATGGTTATAGTAGCATCATACATGCTACATTTACAGACAAAGTCTAAAATAATAAGCTTATACTTACACATCCATAAATGGCAGGAAGTTGATACCATAACCAAAGAAGTACACAAGTTCCTCATTGCTACAAATGTTACATAATAACAATGAGCCTTATGATAATTATGCAGAACAAATATTTACTAATGACACCAGTGAAGATGGTATTAGTGAACACAAACGACAAGTAAAAAGAGCATTATTTTCCGTCTGTTTCTCTATTTATTGTTAACTTGAAATCCACGTGATTCTTGATATTCAATGATATGCTAGTATATAACAATAATTATTATATAGGACGGAGGTGCCGCCACCTATCTGTAGTTTTCTGTCACTTAGTTATAATAGGGTCTTAACTAAATGACGGGAATTATTGAGGTACAGTGGAGACCCGGTATCGGACCGCCTCACAAAGCGGACCATCCCAGAATACGAACCACCTTTAGCCAGTCCCAATTTTTCTCCCATTTACATAATGTACTATCAAATTCAAAAAGCGGATCGATCAGCGATTCGGGACACGGACCACCCTTTTTTAGTCCTAAATCATAAAAGGACCACCCCAAAACCAAAACATATAATTCACACTTTTACAGTCTAATGGGGAGACATATACACCAACTAAGGGTCCAGGGACTGTATTCATTAATGGGACCAGCTGTAGCTGGATCCACTGATGGGAGAGGCTGCATCTACTAATAGGACCAGGTGTGACTGGATCTACTAATGAGACCAGTTGTCGCTGAATCCACTAATAGGAGCAGCACTGCATGATCCACTAAGGGACCAGCACTGGCATAATTTACTAAGTGTACCAGCCCTGGTAAGATCTAATAAAGGGACCAGCTCTGGTTGAATCCACCAAGGGGACCAGTGGATCCACAAAAGTGGCCAGCGCTAGTTGGATCTTCAAAGCTCAAACTGGATGACGTAAAGGATTAGCGCTGATGGGGTAAATCATAAAATGTTAACTAAACATTTTTAAACATTGTCATCAGAATTGCAATCATTCGCCTTATCATATCATGTCCCTTCCTTGAGTCACGCCTCTTCGGTTTGTTGCGCTCTCAAGGTCTAGTGTGTTAGCTCCTACTACGACCTTCTTTTTTGTTAATGCAGTTCAAAATAATTTATAGAGTGCGAACTTACGATCACAGCTTAGTGTGAAAATGTATGTCACTTCTTATATTCAATAATTTGTTAAATCATGCGATTCATCATTAGCACTGTTATAGCAATAATTGAGTTAGTGGTCTATAGGAACCACAAGGTTAAACTAAGACGCTTTTAATTTTCTACCTGCTGACAAAAAAAACATTTGGAGTGCAACAATCAATTAATTACGCATGATATGTAAGGTCTGTGTGTGTTTAATACAGATAGGCATAGCGTATAAATAGATACTGAAATATTTATAACATAATCATAATTCAAGAAGATTATAAGTTGCTGTTTTTTGTCTACTCTAGGAAGTATAAATTATATCCAGTTAATTGACCGTAAGTTACATAAGGTTAACCACGGCTGATCGATTTCCCATTCACAGCTGTCATCACCCTATACAAACAATACTATCACATTAGGAATGTAATGAAATAATTTTTTTTTTCTACAATTGGTCGTTATGACTCCGTGTATGACTCTCGAGTTTTTATAAAATAAGAAGCGTGATATCTAATTTGAACACCGCTAATGTTATAACTATCATCTTTGTCAATACTGCTGTATTGACAAATATGATAAATGGATACATGTTACTTCGAAATCAGTTAGTTTGAAATCAGTGTAGTTAAAATACCCCAAAATTAGTTATGCACCAAATCGATAATTTTCTACGGAAGAGTTGAAACGATATGACAAAAATATTTTTTATCTCGTTATAACGAATTATAAGTCGTTGAATCGACTTAGTATATATTAAATCGTTGTAACGAATTATAAGTCGTTGAATCGACTTAAGCTTAGTCGTTATAATGATTTAAAGGTCGTTAAATAGACTTCGTATAAGTCGTTATAACGTCTTAGTATAAATCGTAAGTCGTTAATTCGACTTAATATGCTAAGTCGCTATAGCGTCCTCTAAGTCGTTATAACGACTTTACTACGTCGATTTAACGACTTATAATTTATTATAACGACTTATAATCAGTCTATTTAACGACTTATACTAAGTCGACTCATAAGTCGTTATAGCGACTTATGCTAAGTCGATTTAACGACTTATAAGCTTTAAATAGGTCGAATTACCGACTTGTACTAAGTCGATTTAACGACGTATAAGTCGGTATAACGACTTAGTACAAGTCGATTTAAGGACTTCTCAGTCGTTATAACAAGATACAATTTTTTTTTGTCATGTCGTTTCAACGCTCCCATAGTTGTCCTTCATTTAGTGCTTTAGCCACCAATCTTTAGTTTTTCGCCATTTAGTTATTATTGGGTCTTAGCTAAATGACGGGGATTACACATGAATTATCGGAGCAGTTAAAAAAACAATAATTAGTTAGAAAAGACCAAATTTTTAAATAAAAGTTCCAATAATAATATATTTTTATATTTATTGGGTCAATACATTTTCGCTGGGTTGTCACGTATTATTTCATCCTAGCCGGATGGCTGACATGAAGTGGATTAGCCCTTTAACCGCCGGTGTCGCATATATTCGGGTTTTTATTTTTTTATTATCACATTAAGTACCACCTTTTAAACATGTTAAAGATAAAATGTGACATCAATCAGCAATATTTGAAAACGGTTGAACTCCATTTTGTCAAATCTGAATAATTTTCACCCACTTGAAGTTGTGGATCGCGTCAGCGAGACACAACTTCAAGTGGGTGAAAATTCAAATTGAAGAATTTGGCGGTTAAAGGGTTAACACTTAATGCTCAGCTTGATCACAAGTGAACCCATTGACATGTCTTTGATTTATTCTGACTCATTTAAAATTCGATGGCGTAACTGTATAAGCTCATAGCAGACACAGCAAACACGAGATGTTGGCCCAACGTTGGTTTACTGTTAGACCAATGTCGTAGACGATGGGCCAACAGTAAACCAACGTTGGGCCAACGTGTCATGTTTGCTGCAGAATCACCATCGTAGATATGATAGATCCAATTGTGGTCGATTACCTCGTGGGAAAACAATTCAGTATTTACTTTCGGATTGTCTATTCCAACATAAAATGTCCAAAAGAAGGGGTGGATCCAGAATTCTGTAAAAGAAAGGTTCGATGGAATGTTTTTTCCGGCTTGCAGCCATGCAGTCAAAAAGCTGTAGCTTAGGTACTAAACAATGATTGTTCTCAGCTTGGCTTAACCTACCCGGCATGACCGTGCCGCCTAACTTTGCCGTAGGCCCGGTAACACTAACCGCTATTTTATATCAACAGCGAGCTGTGGATATAGGTACTCGCGCCGCCTACCGAAAACCTCGAAACGAATATTTCGAGGGCCGTCAGAATCTGACGTCTGTAGGCGTCAGATTCTGACGACTAAAGTCGATCCCCGCGCTGTAACAGTAAACATTTATAATGGCCGTATACCCCATAACATAGGTATTCAAATGAATCGGAAAGAGTTAACAAAGACATTTATGGTGATTTCAAATTAAAAAAACGCATTTGGCCTCCAATGTTTTCATAAAAAAAATTCAGCGCTTTAACCCTTTCAAGCCTGAATTTACCATTGTCATTTTCATCCACTACAAGTCGCGAATTGCTCTCGCAATTCACGACTTGTAGTGGATGAAAATGACTTGAAGTGGCTTACAAATGAAAATATATGCTGTAATTTTTAAAACAGTTCCATGAAAATTTTCGTTTTAGAACCACTAGGTTTCAGGAAATTAAGTATGTTTTCAGGGATGTAAAATTATGCTTTAATGCATCGTGAGGGCTTAAAGGGTTAAGGGTTAATATTATTGTCCACGCAGGTAATTATGAACGAGACACGTACTTCTGGTCACGTACTTGACGTGAACTAGATAACATATGGAATCCCCATTGGTGTGAGTGACGTCAGAGGGGACGAGACCATGATTTTGGCTAGATTGAGTGGAGTGATGAAATATGTTGAACAATATTGGTTCTCAGCATTAACTGACCATGGAAGAGAGAACAAGAAGATTGGTACAGCAGCAGCACATTCTAGCGAATATATTTATTCAAATCATTTGGACGCCTTCATGCAGAACTGGACCAACCCCAAAATGTTCGTTTTGGGATAAATGCAGTTGAAGTTTGAGGTCTACTGTAAATTCAAGAAAGTAATGATAGTAGGGATATATCGATTTTTACCAGCGCACGACGTCGGCTACATCCGGTTTCGAGCCTGATTCATGCACAACAACCCACATTAATTGTAAGTGGAAAATAATACAAAAAGCACATTAATGAGCACACCACAGACTCTCTATCATTTTCTGTATATCTTTCATCTAGTTCTGGAGCCTCTATAACAAAATGCGTGCTATTTTTTTTACAGTTTAGGTGGAATCACGAGGACTGCGAGGCTTATGGGAGAAAAAAAGGTGTGGGTTGGTCCAGTTCTGCATAAACCAAGTTTTTGATTTTGAATTGTGCAAGCTACATTTTTATAAATTAAACAAATATGTATAAAACTACAATTAGAAGCATACTGCAGTCTCAGTCTACATCTACTGTAGATCTAGTTCTGACGTTTAAATAGTAGAGTATGTGTGACTTTGATTAGCTTAGATGAAATCACAGGGACTGCGAAGCTGATGGAAGAAATATATATATATAGGTGTTACAATATAGAATATTTATAAATTAAATGAATTCTGAGTAACTCTCTTTGATAACGGTATATAACACTTGGCCATTTTGAAATTTTATATAGCGTAATCTAACTGCGTTTTATTATCATTCTACAGTTTCGAAAACGTCACCGACACCAACACATGCACGTATAGGCTAAGTTTGTGTTATCAGATAATCGTGTGTATATCACAGGTGCTTAATAATACATAGCGGTATATATCCTACTTCAATAACAACATATACATGTAGTTCATAGGCTTAGTTCAATTGCAACAGCACACATCTTAAAACCGGTAGGATGTTTCTGAAAATTATTAATCTATTGGATTAAGCTAAAAATAACTATAATTATTTAGCTATGTCATTATAATTACTCAACTAACATGCACTTAACCATGATAGAGATATGTGTGCTAAATAACGTCAAGATTATAAAAATAAAGACAATTAAGGTCATCATAAAGCATGCTAAATGAGAAACATATTAGGTTGATTTTGCCTTAGTTTGCATTTAAATAAGCAAATTTTACATACTGCTGTAGATCTGGTAATTTTCGCGTGTTCAGATTTTCACGAATTTGTGGTTATGGGACTTTTTACGAAATCTAGAATTCGCGAATTATTGTTTTGATGTTAGGTAGCGCTCATAACATTAATTTTCGCGAAATTCTTAAATTTGTCCAGCTTGCGACATACGCAAAAATTAAAACCTCGCGAATATCACCAGATCTATAGTATCTGAGCTCGCATACTACTCTCGCTTATTTTCAATCTTAAGGTAATGTACAATTCAGCCATGTAAAGTCAAAATAACTGCTAACTTAATATTTTAAGCCTTTTGACTCTGCGCGGAAGCGCTATGTATAGAATAAAACCCGAGGAGCTCTACATTCTTAGCTGTGGAAAAGGCCGAGGCCGAAGGCCGAGGCTATTTCCACAGCTAAGAATGTAGAGCTCCTCGGGTTTTAACTGACTTAAAACATATCCGACCATAATGAGGAGGATCCCTTATTATCAACAGCTCGGTCACACCTGACTGATTATAGCACGATAGGCATACCATGATAATTGGTCTGTACTTGATCAACAATAACTCTCCATTCCCGGCTTAGAATGTAGCGGTCGGACAAAGAAAATAATATAGTTGTGTGTTCTCTGCGCATGTCATATGCTTGTATAGATTGCAAGATTATCCGTCAGAATTGTTCAAACAATTTGAAGACCTCCTTGTTAAGATGTCATCTGTGCCAGGAGAGTTATTTATTTTAAGAGATTTTAATTTACATCTCGATACGCCATTTAGTCAAACGGAGACGATTTTACTGATTTATTATCAACTTTTGGCCTCAATCAGCACGTAAAGTTCCCCACTCATATTCATGGGCATTGGCTTGACCTATTCATCAGCCGTTCAACAACTCAAACACTTTCTTCTATATTTCTATCTGACGGGTTGTCTCACCATATGCTTGTAATTGCCGATTTGAAAGTAAACATACAGAAGAAATATCTCAAACAGAGAATTACTTACAGAAATACAAAAAAATATTGATTTTAATAAAATTAAACTAGATATTCAGAAATCAGATTTTATTACAGACCCGAAACATTCAGTTTCCGAACTATACAATCAATTTCACAAAACACTAGAATCTTTACTTGATTGTCATGCTCCTCTTAAAACCAAAACTGTCTCGCAAAAGCCACAAAATCCCTGGAGGACAGACGATATTGATGTTGCGAAACGCAAGCGCCGTCAACTTGAGCGAGTCTGGCGGATGACCCATCTTCCGACTGACAGGTCGAAATATTCTAAACAACTACATCTGTGTAACAGATTGATGGCTAATGAGAGACGGCAGTACATCCGCAAACAAATACATGAAAGTGAAAAAAATCCAAATAAGTTATGGGCTACTGTAAGCAACATCCTGCACAGAAAGGCTATGCCATCTATCCCAGATTCAACAGATCAGAGGAGGTAAGAAAATTAATTCTGACATCTCCAACCAAGACATGTGCGTTGGACCCAATACCCACCAGTCTATTAAAATCATGTGTGGATGTACTGCTGACCCCTATTACCAACATAGTTAACCTGTCTCTGAAATCGGGTGTTTTTCCAGACACGCTCAGACTGTCGCATATATCTCTGCTGTTAAAGAAACCTTCATTATCGAAGGATGACATGAAAAATTACAGACCTGTTTCAAATTTGAATTTTATATCTAAATTGCTGGAAAAAATTATTGCAAAACGTATTCGCTTTCACTTAGAGTCAAAAGACCTTCTAAATCGTTATCAATCAGCTTACAGGCCCATGCATTCTACTGAGACTGCGTTGCTGAAGGTGCAGAATGACTTATTGAGGAATTTAGATGATGGCAAAACAACAGGTTTGGTTCTGTTAGACCTCTCGGCAGCTTTTGACACACTGGACCACAGTGGAGACATCAGCCTGTTGCAGAATTGGTATGGCATCTCTAGAAATGCCCTCCGGTGGTTTACCTCATATCTGATGGAGCGACAGCAAATGGTTAAAGTTGAAGAATGTGTGGGTGAACCTTTCCAAACAAAGTATGGTGTGCCCCAGGGATCTGTCCTTGGGCCGCTCCTTTTCACACTCTATACAACACCGCCTAGTAAAATAATATCTAGACATAATGTGTGTCACCATCTTTATGCTGATGACACGCAGATCTATATCACACTATCCAAATCAGAACCAGAGATGTCTTCGGCACTGTTGCAGGATTGTCTGTTAGACGTATGTGACTGGATGAGAAGTAGTAAACTCAAGTTAAACCCAGATAAAACAGAGGTTTTACTGTTTGGAACAAAATTACATCGAAAAGAATTTATGAAACATTCCCCCGCAAATTATTAGATCAAGAAATAACACCAACAGACTCCGCTCGAAATCTTGGAGTCGTGTTTGACGGCGGTTTGCATTTCAGAAAACACATATCATTGGTTTGTCGTTCTTGCTACTATCACATTCGTGACTTACGTCGCCTGCGTCGGTGTTTGACATAGGAAGTCTCTAAAACCATTGCAACAGCGCTTGTTTCAAGTAAACTGGACTATTGCAATGGTCTTCTCTATAATGTTACAAACCGAGAATTAAACAGGCTTCAGGGAGTTCAAAATTGTCTTACCCGGGTAGTGACACGTTCTCCTCGTTTTTCCAGAACAACACCCCTTCTAAAGTCGTTGCATTGGCTTCCTGTCTGTTTTAGAATACCATTTAAGATTTGTTTAGTTACATATAAGGCCTTATGCAACAATCAGCCAATCTATCTTAAGAAAATGCTTGAACCTCCGAAACGTACTCGTGATCTTTGCTCATCTGACCAAAATGTGTTATTTGTTCCTCGGATTAAGAGCAAGAAGGGTGAAGGGTCTTTTTCTGTGGCGGTACCAGAATTGTGGAGTCATCTCCCCGTTGAAATTAGAACTTTAAAAACAGTTCACTCTTTCAGAAAAAAAACCTAAAACCTTTTTATTTTGACCAAGCTTTTCCGACCTAGTCCTTTTGTGTCCTGGCATGCTCAGTAGGTGACCCGGAATGAAATAACGACTACGGCACTGAACACCTCTTCTGATTTTCGCGCCTATGAGCTCGGGACACCGAGGATTTAGGCGCTATAGAAGTTCATATAGGCTATTCATTCATTCATTTTAATATCACTCAATGCGAGCGTAGCTGTGGACCAGGCGACTCGCTCTGCTAGACCGATCAGCGCTAAATGGGAACGTAGCCAGAGTGCTATTATATGAAGTTTCGACAAGATCTCAATAATAAAAATAAAATGAAATGAATCGGGCTTTAGGCCACCTTTGTGCACATATAGGCTAAACTGGGCCAGGAGAACCTCCTGAGGATGGTGAGATGATTGAGATGACACTGTCCTCCAGACACAGGATTCGAAATTCGAGCCCTGGCGGTCTGAGGCCGAGCCCGCTACCTCTCGGTCACGGAGGCTCCCCACAATACTAGCTTTCACACGTGGATGGGGAAGAAACAATTTTGTTTCTTTTAAACCGCCGAGACCGGGAACCGAACCCCGGACTCTGGCGTGAAAGGCAGCGGTGCTAACCACTACCCTAGGGCCCCCGCCCATCTCAATAATAAGGCACACCAGCCGACACAAGACATTGAATCAATGTTGGTTTAACGTTGGTTAAACGTCGTAAACGGTGAAACAACGTTAAGCCAGCATAAATTCAACGTCTTGTGTCCGCTACACACCGAAATTAGTGCTGCAACAATTGTGCGATTTTTTTATTCACCACCTAAACCCAAATTTTAATAAGATGCATCCTATACCAAATTAAAGGTATGCATCTCAGAAATATGAATATTGGAGATGCCAATGCGGTAAAGTTGGACAAAATTGGTGAGCTAACCCTTTATGTCATATGGTAAAACAATTGAGAATTATTATAACCAGTCAGTACGTCATGCGATATATCATATAACAGATAATTAAATTCCAGCTCTAATAATACATCATCCATTGCAGTAGAATAAATAGTCGGCTCTCTACGTACGCTCAAACATGTGTTTTATTATAAAATAATCAAAATTAACAACAAAACAAAGTAGTTAACATGGTCAAAGAAAACGACATAATAAATCGTAGTTGTTGGACATATCTATATTTGACCTAAGTTATCTGAACCCATATATGTGTATGCTTAAAAATGTGTGTTATTTATATTTATAACTGTTATTCATGAAAAACTTTGACATATTTAGCCTGGGCTGAACTATGAAACATGAGACTTTGCTCGAGATTTTAGTGTATACGTTCTTATCCACTTGTTTTTACATAACTTGTGTGCGCTGAATTCGAATCTGTCGGATAACTTTATATAGTCGATGACCTTTACCTTCAAATTAGCAAAACATAAAATGGCCACCAATTTTTTAAGAAAAAGCCCATATTTTTTATGGTTTGTCTCACATAAAAAGACAATTTATGGTTTCTGCTATATTTTAAATTTATAATTTTTTCTTGTATCTTTGGAAAGTAATGACCTTTATTTGAACTTTAAGTCCAAGGCATCCACAGTTACTGTTACTATAAATATACTGCTAAACTTCTTGACGATAATATGACGTATTTGAGGTAACATAGTGGATTAGAAGTAAACGTTACTGACGAGTGAATTTGAAAGAAAAATGAAAAATGGCCGCGAAATTCACCTACATATGAACAAGAAACAAAATGGCTATCGAAATGTAAATTAAACCTTTTTTTTATTTGTGGCACCGAATGGCTCAATTTATTTATTTTGTATGACGTTGGGGCCGAAACAAACATTTCTGATGTTTATTGCTAATCGTCTGACATATATTTTATCGTAAAATCCAAGATGGGCGCCATTTTGCATATTTACTATTAAAATAATGACGTCATTCTAAATACTAAGCAGGTTAGATATACTGTGCTTAAATAGATGTTGTTTATGATATTATAGTTCACGTGCACAAATAACGTTTTTATTTGTGTGTTGGTGGTAATCATTTTAAATTTGAATGTCAAACATAGGTCATTTTAATAAAAAAACATGAGACATAAATTTATCATTCCAAATCATGCAGAAACCAGAAATCGAGCAATAATTTGTAACAAAAACATTGGAAAAATGTCTTTTGGAGGTATTTTTTTGTTTTGCTTGTTTAAAAGTGGAGGACACCAACTGTAGAATTTTATCCAGAAGATTCGGATTCAGCACACATAAATTATGTAAAAACAAGCGGAAGAAAAAATATAGACATAAATGCAGGTCAAAATTGTCCTAGACAGCCACATTTTCGCATTTTTATTCCTAGAACTTAAAGGGTCACATATTCAATTTTTGCATAAAAACAAATATTTGTTGTTGTATATGTATCAGTCCCTGATGAACCCGATCAATGCTTTTTTGTAGCCTTCTTAAATATTTCACCATGGTACAGAAAGAATTAGCTCACCACTTCCGTCCAACTGTCGCACAATGGCATCCCCAATATTCATATTTCTGAGATTCATACCTTTACTTTGATATAGGATACATCTGGTCAAAAATTGTGTTTGTTTGTCTGTCTGTCTGTCTGTCCTGGCGTCTATCAGTTCCTAGCGATCGGCCTGTGATAGGTCTTTTTAACATTTTTAAATGTTTCACCATGGTACACAGAGGGTTCGCTCCCAATTCTGTCAAAATTTCGCGCATTGAATTTTCATATTCCTGAGATTCGTAGGCCCTACCTTTAATTTGGTATAGGGTACATCCTAGTAAATTTTAAGTTTGGGTTACTCAATAAATACTGGATTTTTTGATTGATTGCTGCAGCACTGATCCTGCCCCTCCTCATCAGTGTTTATTTATGCTATAATTTCACCGAAAGGATTCACCCGATTGACTCACGGTTTATTTTATCTTTTTTTCCTGTGAAGGAATCATTGCTTAAAAACTCATTTCGAATATCAAGTCCGGTCTTAGTCGTGAAACGCCGTCTCTAAAGTCTCAATGCCATGTTTTGTCGGATTCACATTATAGTGGATCACCAATCGTGAGAGAATCATCTTGATAATGAACATTAATGGCCTGATGACGACACGCAGCTAAGGGATATCAACGACAATGGCGCCAAGCGATGATTGCAGCTGATCGGTATAATAATTAAATTCGTAAAATATGTGGAGAGACAGTATGATAGAAAATTATTTCTGTTTTCATACTGTATCATGTTTAATGGTTCATTTGTTTAATAAAGAGAATAAGACATCGTTGTTTGGAAATTTGAGCTGTTCGCTACAATAAATTGCAGTAGAGATTCAAATCCCACAGTGAATGAAAATAAGTTGGAGTTCTTGTGTAATAGAAGGTTTAGGAAAAGTCAGTCAAAGTCGAAAAATATGTGAAAATTTGTGGAAAAAAAAAATCTTCTTCCAAATTAAATTATTTGATCAACTGAGCATTCACCAGAGCCCTTACGATACGAATTCCAATTTCCAGACATCGATGTATTATTATAATTATTAGATAAAGACAAACCATTTTTTTTGTACAGATACTGGTCACAGGATGGTCAACTTAGGAGCAGGGTGTCTTCTCTTGCTTGTGTTTGGAGCCGTCAAGAGCCAGGTAAGACAGTATGATGCACTAAAGAAAAACTTAATAGAGCTAAACGATTAGTTTTTAATATTTTAAAGGTGATCTATCACCCCTTATATAGTATGAATAATTTTGTGACAAATAAATTAAAATTGCCACAAAATGGGGCACAAGTGTTTCCTTATATGGGGTGATTGGCTATCATGTGACCCTCTTAGAAGGTCACATAATAGCCAATCACCCTATATAAGGACATAATTATTCATACCATATAAGTGGTGATAGATCACCTTTAACATCAAATAACATTGGAGTTGAAATACTCCAAGAACACAGTAGGAAAGGCGTAGATCTTAAATTGAACAAATGATAATATTAGTAAGTATTATCCACTTTATAAATTAAAATAAATTAGATAATCTGGTGCTTTAAGGTTCAATCTATATCAGATCGTAATCCTGTTAATCCTGCATTGAGATGTCAGATACGCTAACCTCTCTGCTGCTGATATTTTTGCTTCCATGTATAAAAATAGGCCTTTTCTTGCATGAATTATTTGATTACCAAACTTATTTACAATTTCAGCGCGGGAACCTGTCTTTAAGCGTCAGAATCTGACGTCTATAGACGTCAGATTACGACGTCTAAAATCAATGCCCACACTGAAATAATTATAAATTTATAATGGCCGTAGACCCCATAATATAGGCATTGAAATGAAGGAGAAAGAGCTAATTAATTTATGATGACTTTTGGTCTCCATGGTTTGTACAAAAATATTCCAGCGTTGTAAGGATTATTTTCAGTGACGTTTTACTCAGTATAAAATTGAATGAAATCGTAGCTGCACATAGGTATAACCTGCATATACGTATAAGTAGCTGAATTTTTTTTATGTACAAACAATGGCCCCACTAATAATGTATTGTTGCTCTACTTTTTACCACGTTTTATATTAATACATTTCCCCACTAAATTAACCAGGTGATCTTGTAAAAATTGTAATTGTTATGCTACAATACCCGAGCATGTATGCATGCATGTGTGTATGTCTGTCATGGTTATGCTTGCCGCTGATGGATTAACTTCATATTTTGCACAATCATGAACTTTGACCAGATTGAAAGCGCTTATGGTAAGCAGAATGCATTAAACCAACCCATTTTCGTTTAATTCTGGCTCAGCGTCGCAATTCAACGGGCCCAGCAAACACGACACGGGGTCACTGGGCCACACGCCTCTAGAGGAGCGAACATATTGTGAGCGACAGACTATCTAGTTATAACGAAGAAGCCATGGCGCCCTTTGTTTTACATTTTAAAGCGAGCGATGTCCACCATTAGGCCTAATGTATATATTATATATATATTGACAATAATTTAAAAATTTATTTATATTGTAACACTGTATGTAATGATTTATACTGTGTACAACAGATTACTGATGAAGAGTTGGCTCAAGATTGGCTAGATGGTTACAATGTGGAAGCTGAATTCTACTTCTTTGAAGCGGTGGACGCGAGCTGGAACTATAATACAAATCTGACGTCTCACAACTTGGATATTTCGGTGAGTGCTCGTAGACATTTAATAGTAAATTTACATCTAAAAATTTTTTTACACGAAAATGTAGCGTTACTTTTGATGCTTAATGTTTTAGTCATGCAATTACAATACATGAAAATCGTCACGACTGTGAATATTTTTATAAATTAACAGCCCAGCAAATATCAGATATTGACCCAATATTGAATTGATGTTAGTCCATCGTCTACGACGCTGGACCAACAGCAAACCAACATTGGGTGAACTTCTAGTATTTACTGGGAAGTAGTTTGAATGTGATGATATTTTGAAAATTTCAGATAAATGCCACGAGAACGTTCTATGCATCACCGGCTGACATTTTGTTATCCACATATGAAACTGATACTGCTGATGCAATTTCAAATAAACAAAAATTATCCAGACAGTTTAAAATCAGACCTGCTTTAATTTGTTGTCATTACTTGTACTTTATCATGTTTATTTGACATCTACATCTGCACATTTAAGAGATTTCAATTAATATTTGTTGCTGTATAAACATCCCCACACTGAAACGGTCAATATATTGATCATTGAAAGAAACACGTATGTCCACGGAGGCGACGCGGCGGTGATTGGGATGATACACGGATTTTTATTACCTATGAGCTCGGGGCCTCGGGCGTGATTTACATTTCAAAAAATGATTACAATGCAAATTTTACAGCCTGATGGTCAACGACCCTGCGCGGATATACCAGTAAGCGACAAGGATGACTGCGTATGAGGTGTGCACGATCCATATTCGTATAGGACAAGTATTATAAACATGAGCCACAGACGCGCAAGAAGAACCGTAGATTTGAGAGGCACATGTTCAACGGTCGGGGAACTAGCCCATTATTTTATCATCAAGCGATTCTTAGCCATTCATAAGGATATGGAGGTATTATTAAAGCTGCAAAATTCATTTTACCGTCCTTTTATATCTAGGGAACTGTGGTAGAGAACGGAGATACGAGGATGGATTCTTTCAGTACGAGGATCGACTTTAGACTTTAGATTCTGATGTCTAAGGACGTCACATTCTGATGTCTAAGTGAAGCAAATGCGCGTAAATTAACGATGTAAAAATGATATATATGATTTCGATTTATTTTTTAGTATTGTATATCCGTAAGCCCAACTAGGTGATTCAACACATAACAAAGAATACTAAGATGGGAATCCTATACCTACAGATCATACCAGTTGGGGACTTTAATTTATATATTTACACTCGGCAATGTTTGCATTTGTGACAAACATGACTAAAACTATAGGTAGTGGGCTAGTCTGACTCTCCATAATTTAAATGTCATTCACGTATTAGGCCTAAGTAAATATAAAGTTGAAATTGGTTTAGGGGGCCTGTGCCTGTACGTGACCCAATTATCGACACACAATAAAGTTATCTGCAAATGCTGCTAAACTGCCAATAAACATATAACAGCCACCATTTCATTGTGGTATCGAGTATGATAATTAATTTCCATTACAGTTGGAGAAAAGTGAGCAATCCGCAGACTTCAGCAAAACAAAAGCAGACGAGGCGGATCGTTTCTCTTGGGAGGACTTCGAGGATGAAGCTATGCATCGCGAATTCTCCTTCGTCACGGACATCGGGGACGCCATACTTGAAGAGGAAGACTATCTGGCAGTGAGTACATTTTACGTCTGATCTGCAAAGCCAAAGGTAGTATCTGCTCACTTGTCAAGTGAGCAGTTACTGCCTGTAGACAACACAACCATTTCTTTTATAAGTACACTCTGTTGCTTTGAAAACATCTTTAACCTCTTGAGTGCCACTATGCCGACTTAAGTCGTCATACTTTTGTCGCTCCCCTGTGCCGCAATGACGACTTAAGTCGTCATTTGTCAAGTATTTACCAATAGCCCCCCTGGCACGAGTAGACCCCCTAATTCATTTATGTCTGCCTCAGAGTAGAGGGTGGGGAATTCGCGGGGATTCCCTGTTCAGCGTCACATGATCACTGCATTGGTCACATGATCACACAGCGATCACGTGATGCACTTTTTCCCTCCTTGATATGCTTATTTGCATAAATTCATGTCTTTCGTCGGCCATCTTGAATTTTTAACTTTTGACAGAATATTCCTAGAATCTTATGTAATACCTCATTTTTGACTAATTTGAGTACACTGATTCCACTGGCATGGGTATTTTTAAGATTTAAGGTCATCTAGAGGTCAAAATCGTGATGGTTGCCACGCGGCCATCTTAAATTTTTAACTTTTGGCAGAATAGCCCTAGAATCTTGTGTAATATCTCATTTTCGACTAATTTGAATACAACGAATTCAGTGGAATGGTTATTTTTACGTTTCAATGTCATCTGAAGGTCCAAAACTGTATGGCCACCAATAACCAGGAAATACATGGAAACTGTAAAAAATGTTTCTATTCAATACTGTATCTGCTTTGCCCTTGAAATGACCTTTATATGACCTTGTCCTGACCCTGAAGTAGAATCCCAGTAAAGGGCAACCCCAAACCATGTCACCTTTATTACCAAGGTGAAGGTGCTTCAGGTGTTTTGTGATTTGAAGACCATGTTCTACAAGACTCCAAATGACCTCATTTTGCACTTATTTTAGCGCTGGTACAGGGTGTGATATAAGAGTGATATAAGAGTGGGCTAATACCCCTCCAAGCCACATATAGTCACTGTACCCCCTGGGATGCGTGTTGGAAGGCTTATAGCTGGTTTGACCTTGCAATGACCTTGATATGACCATGATCTGACCCTACGTAGAACCCCAGCAAAGGGCATCCCCAACCCATGTCACCTTTAGTACCCAGGTGTGGCTGCCTCAGGTGCTTTGTGACTTCAAGCCCATGTTCCACAAGACGCCAATTGACAATTTTTTGCGCTGATTTTAGTGTTGGTATAGAGGGTGTGATATAAGAGGGGACGGGGGGATATAAGAGTGGGGTATTACCCCTCCAAGCCATATAATATTCACAGTACCCCATGGGATTCGAGCTGGAAGAATTCCCAGCCACAATATGTCAGTTGCAGCCTTGTGGAACACTCTTTCCTTAACGAAAAACTGTAAAAAATGTTTTTTTACTCATTTTTTTAGCTTGTTTGACCTTCAAATGACCTTGACATGACCTTGGGGTAGTACCCCTGTAAAGTCTAACCTAAATCCAAGTCGGTTTGTAGCCAGGTGTGGGCCCTTCATCTGTGGCCAAAGATAATTCACATGGTAGATTGTTCCCCTAAAATTCCCTGTGTTGGCCTTATGTTATTTTTTGTAGCTTGAGATAGCGCTACATAATGTAGGCCTACATGTAAAAATGAAATGAATCGGGCTTTAGGCCACCTTTGTGCACACATGGGCTAAACTGGGCCAGGAGAACCTCCTGAGGATGGTGAGATGAATGAGATGAATGAGATGACACTGTCCTCCAGACACAGGATTTGAAATTCGAGCCCTGGAGGTCTGAGGCCGAGCACGCTACCTCTCGGTTACGGAGGCTCCCCACAATACTGACTTTCACACGTGGATGGGGAAGAAACATTTTTGCTTCTTTCAAACCGCCGAGACCGGGAACCGAACAGGCCTACATGTACTGAGTTAAAGCCCGAAACATTTGTGGAGGGTGACATCCTTTTCGAACTTTTTTCGTTGCGCATTCTTCAAATTGTTCACAAACTTAAAATTAAAAGTTATGTGTGGCGGCATGACGTAATTGTTAAATTTAACATTTTAGAGGTTAACATAATATAATTAGTTGTCGCATTTGCACAATGTTCACAGTACTCGTATATAGAGGGACATGTCGTTGAGCGCAATCTAGACAAGTTTATTGAACATGTGAAACAATTAACCCTTATCCTGCTGATCACGACTACTGTCATTTTTAACCCATCTTAACCCTTGAGGCGCTGAATTAATTTGTAAAAAAAACATCGCAACCAAAGGGTTTTTTTCAATTTGAAATCATCATAAATGTCTTAGTTAGCTTTTTCTGCTTCATTTGAATACCTATGTTATGGGTCTACGGCCATTATAAATAGTTTTACCCTTACAGTGCAGGGATAGACTTTAGTCGTCAGAATCTGACGTCTACAGACGTCAGATTCTGACGACTAAAGTCTATCCCCGCACTGTAAAAGTTGATAGTCTAACAAATCACTGATATTGGGAAGGAAACGTGCGTTTAAAATTCAAGATCTGGAAATATTTGTGCTTAAATTAAACAAATATGAGTAAGTTTAACCCACTTGAAGTTGTGGGTCGCGGTAGCGAGACACAACTTCAAGTGGGTGAAAATTTATATAAATAAGGTTACTACACTTTGGATATTGTGTTCTCTCGTCCCCAGAGCTCCACCCTGCAGTCTGACATGACCTACATCTATAATACGGGATGTGTGGACAATAAACCAGGAGATGTGGATCCCGACACATGCTATCCCCTGGATCCAGGTGAGATGGAACTTCACATGATAGTGTAAAACCTAGTATGCCTACATAATAATAGTTTCCGTGACTATCGTTGAAACAATTAAAACAATAAATGGCCATAGAGCCATAACATGGGAATTCAAATGAAGCGGCAATAGTTGAACAAGACATTTATGATGATTTCAAATACTAAAAACCCTTTGGTCGCCATGGTATATACACTAATGTTTCTGTGCTGTAAGGGTTAACTAACCCTTCAGTCTCTACAGTATATATATCGTCGCCTCGGAGCTAAAGGATCCTATCTGCCTCTCTAACGAGTGTCAGATAGGATCCTTTAGCTCCGAGGCGACGATATGTCAGCACTGTATCAGGTCACATGTCTGACATGCTAAAGCTGCATTACTGTTTTGCTTATTTTAATCAACATAATCATTTATAGAATATAGTGTTTTATTTTTTATTTTACTCATCTGGGTGGTTTGTGTCGTCTGGCAGCCTAACACGGGGCAATATCGACCAAACTTCGGCCCATCGTCTGCGGTCCTGGTCCAACGTTAGGCCAATTCGGTTCAGTGTCTCTTGTTTGGTATTAAGGCGGTTTGATGTTGGCCCAATGTACAATTATAATTTAACCACTATTAATTACATATCGTCGCCTCGGAGCTAAAGGATCCTATCTGACACTCGTCAGAGTGGCAGATATGATCCTTTAGCTCCGAGGCGACGATATATTATTGATAGTGTATTGTATTGTGAACTAATTCCGCTAAATTTCCGCTAGTTTTCGAAAATCTATAAAGCTTTACACAGCTATGCAGCTTTAACATTACCATGAGATATTTTATTTTAAAATAATCATTGTAATCGCTTCTGAAATATTGCTGCATAGAAATAGAAGAAATGAGTACACTCAATAATCACCAGGTGGGAACATTGTGGACTACTTAGTAAACATTCACCAGGTGGGAACATGTCTTAACCGCTAAGCACGATAATTTAGCGGCTTAAAGCAGCTTTTTGAGATGACATCAATTTTTGTTTTTAATTTTATAATGAAGTAGTTTATCCCACAGATCATGATTTTTTTTCAGAGTTTTAAGATTAAAAAAAAAAAATATCAATATTTTCATAAATCCGAAGGAAACCAAAACAAACTATTAATTTTGTATACCTAAACACTAAAGGACGGTTTAATATTCCTACAGCACTGGGCCATGTATATAACATTGACCCTGCGTTGAGCAGACAATCGGTGCTGTGGGGGACCCCCCCCCCCCTCCGATCATACCGTTCACAGACCATTGATGTAATCATGATGTAATCATGTGGTTACTTTGATCATGCCGTCTGAGATGGTTAGTAACTGTTGTGTGTTGTTTAACTTGTACGGCTTGTTTACATGACAATATACGTCTTCGAAATAGAGCTAGTTAGCTTGTTTTTTTGCATGTTTTTGTATTTCTTTTAAGATCAGTAGGCTATATAGCTTCACATAAAATAATTTTCAAAATTGACAAAATTGAAAATTCTCAAGGACTTCCTTTAAGGGTAAAAAAAATAAAAATGATTGGCATAATGTATTCCTAACTTACAATAGTTTCTTTATTTTAGATCAGCACAACAGCAAGAATAATTAATTTCAGTCAATATTTTTGTTGTCAAATATATCCGGCGCTGATAGAATTCAATCATTAATTTATTAAAATTACAACAGCGCATATTCTGTAACATTGCAGTTTACATTCACACATTGCACTCTGTTGGAAAATCTCAACACCCTATTTTGATCGCAAAACATTCTCCATTTTATTTATTTCACAAATTATCACAGGTAGGCGTGAGCTCTAAGACAAATCTTTCATATACTTTCACAATGCTTCATATTTATGCCCCCCTCCATATACCAAAGGTACGTTCAAGTTTTGACGATAGAGGGGAGCGAAAAAAACAAATATTGAACATATTACCACACAGGTTTTTCTGTGACTAACTGACCATCTATTACGAGCTAATTTATAAATTTCAGTGTCATTTTATTTGGTATGGAACTTGCTTAAAACCCAGGTATGTATACGGGCCTTCTTATACCAGTGTATACGGAATAATATTGAATGTTTTAATAGGATTGAGTTCCAAATCTGAACAATCCTATTAAAACATTCAATATTATTTCGTCTAATACTACCTACCTATGTATCTGAATTAACGAAAACTTCTAGAAGAGGTAGATAGACAAGTCATGTGTACCGATTGTTGCTCATAACAGTTTAAAAGTATATCTTGTATTGTCGTTTGTAATTATTATCTTTACCGATGTTTATATGTTTATTTGTTCGATACTATGTTTATTACATTTTAAATTAACAAAAATATGTTATTTCATATACTTAACTTGTTTTTGCATGTCTGGGGGGGGGGGGGGGGTAAGCCCATAGGTATGCCTGAGTAAAGAGAAGGAAAACACTCTCAATATCTGTCTCTCCACGCCCAATTACGCCCTCCTCAGGTCGTCAAATGTACAGCCCAATATTTGTACTTTTCTCCCACACGATGACCTGAATGTATGTTTTCTGTATGGAGCTATCTGAACGTATTATTTTGAATGTCCTCTCAGATTTGACGGATGTGATGGCGGGATCCACGAATTGGGATGAGCTCGAGTGGGCGTGGGAAGGCTGGAGGGACGCCACGGGCAGACAAATGCCGGACATGTACGAAGAATTTGTAGGCTACCAAAATCAGGCTGCAGTCATGAACGGTAAATAACAAGGAGTTGACCCACTGTTGTTTTTATGTTGCGCTAATGTCGCAAAATATTTAACCTTTTCAAACCATTGTCCTCTTCATCAACTACAAGCCGCGAATTGCTGTCGCAATTCTCGACTTGTAGTGGATGAACATGACTTGAAGTGGGTAGAAAATGAAAAAAATATATTGTTATTATTTATTAAAACAATTTCATGAATATGTTCGTTCTAAACACTTAGTTTTAAGGAATAATTAGGTATTTTTTTACAGATGCAAAATGATGCTTTGATGCATTGTGAGGGTTTAAAGGGTCAATTTCCCTCGCGATTTTTAGACCCTCCATCCGTCGGGGCCATTTTGTTAAAAGTCGAACTGACAGGCGGCAATGCAAGTATTTTCCCAAGGTATCACCCTATTTATTTGTATATATGTAAAACAGTTTCTACTGGACGATCCCCAGTGAGAGAGCTATTAAATGTATGATGTGATACCTGAACGTTTTCACTCAGTGATTTCGAAATAAAATTAAATCACGTAGGTTATCGACTGAATCTGTTCAGGTATCACATTAAGCCACTGTGTACTGGACCAGCTGAATGTGATGGATGACCGTACAATGAACACATACACATTGAGTCACATTTGCCGATTTCTCATCTTTTTTTGAAAGTGGCACAAATCGGTTTATGATTATTGTTATAACTTTGTTGTCAATTAACGTTTATTGTCATAAATACATCGTGACAAGAAGATTCACTTCTAAACGACCAAACTGTGGCCATATTATGTGATAAACAGAACCGCCTTTAAAGGGACTTTTGTGCACATTTGTGCACGCATATGACTCTTTATTCCTGCATGCAAAAGGATGCCAAATCGAGTTAGCAATTTCAAAGCTGGAGAAATTGTCGATGCTATGTACATAATACATTTCAATATCACACAAACATGGCATGCAAGAAAATGTCAAATGGACTTGTCAAAGGCAATTATGAACAGTGAAAGCAACAGATATTTGTATTGAGGAAAACAGTGAGCATTTTATAGATATTTTCATTTACAAAATATCGACTCAGGTTGCGATACATAAGCTTGATACTCTTAACATCCAGCAACATTTCAGGCCAATAATTTTAATACACATCCGCTCCTCCTCTTATAAATGTACGCTAATTGGAGAAAATGAGTGGTACCAAGGACATGACTATAACACCCATCAGGATTTGAGAAGAATTTCTGAAGATAGCTTCGAGAATTGATCTGTGGAACAGGAAGCAATACCAGTTTGCCAGGAAAAAAATCATCTGGTGAGACGTTCATTCTGTGAATTGTAGCTTAAGTTATGTATCTGATCTTGTTCCTGAATACCAATCACATTAGTTTTAATTAGAAGGTCAAGTGACTTGAGTCTTCTGCACATCAGATCCCAATATTTGCTCTTAGCTAGAGATATACATAAGAGTACGTTTTTTGTTGTTTCATTTGTCAAATGACTAGGAGTAACACTTGCAGAATAAGATCATGATCAGCCTACTTTGAAACCTTAAGACATCTGTGAAGGTCCACATTAAAGTGCACTGTACTATGATTTACCATATTCAAGGCGAAGAAAAGGTATGCAGATCACCTATGGCCTTCCAAGGTCTTACTGATTTTCCATGTCATGTGGCATTTTGCACATGTGCATATCATTATAATTATTATTATAAACAATATGACTTGTAGATAAATTATATACTGTACATATAAATGATTCCCTAACTTTCATCTAAAACGTGATTGGTGATGTTACAAAGCATGGCGGCTCAACATATATTAGACAGGTGATTAAGTCTTTCAAATTGTTTTCAGTTGAGTTTCAGTAATCCGCCCCAAAGTAGCTGAGTTATTCTAAAAATATTTTAAAGATTATTTTCGCTACATAAAGAGTTATTTTTTGAATCCCTTGTCAATACACCCTGATGTTCTACGAAAGAGGCAAAAGAACATAACGATAATTTGGTGCCATGCTGTCCACTATTTTATAACCATATAGCTAGGTGATACAACAAGGTGTAAAATTCATATGGTTCTTCAATTATTGGATATTCCAAGTTACAATGTTTATACTAGAACAATCCAATGCGAGTAGCTCATGTTTGCATTTTTTTTAAATAGTGTGTAGCGATTTGTAACCAATTGAGCTCCTCATTCATTGAGGTTTTCCTATCATTAAACATAAACTATTTCGCTATTCAATTTCAAGTTTGATTAGCATTTGGCCAAATTTGTGTAGCTTTTCGCTACGCAACACTGAACAAATTGACCTTGAATATTGTATGTTGAAATTCGATTTTTTTTTATTTAGGAGATATCGATCGATTATTTTTTATTGTCAAGAGAACATGTAGACTTGGTCTTAAATTTAGCGTGGTGTACGCAACAACTGTAGAGAGAAGGATAAAATGTTTTGTTTCGTCATTGCAGACAGATAAATATTTTTTGTCAGATAAAATACATTTCTTGGTGTATATTTGTTATGTTATCGGTGCAGCGAATTTGACAACTGTGTTCATTATAATTGATGTCATTATACTAAAGTAATCAATCAATCAATCTCTACGTACATGATGAATTCCCATCAATATTAATATTTTAAAGAATATCGAGATTGATTTCGTTCAGATATTACCGGTACGGTAGTAAATATATCGATATTAAAACTATACAGCTTTATCAATATTTTTATGCCTCCGCCGCGAAGCGAGCGAATGCATTATTTTCTCGGGTTGTCCGTCCGTCCGTCCGTCCGTCCGTCCGTCCGTCCGTCCGTCCGTCTGTCCGTCCGTCCGTCCGTCCGTCCGTCCGGTCATATATTTTTGTACTACGCCAACATGGTCAAACAGATTGAATTCATAATTTATACAAATATTTAACCCCTCCGTCAAAAGTTTTTTACCAAAGGTCAAGGTCATACGTCAAGGTCAAAGATGGGCCTCATGTGATATGCGTCAAATTTCCCTTCTAGTTCTATAATAATAATAGTAGTAGGAAACTGACAGGCCTCTCTAACCAAACAAATGTCTAGATATTATACTGGATAACCTCACCAAGACGCTTATTCCTATTTATTTTATTTTTATTTATTTTTTGGAATGTTGTTATACACAAAATTATTTCCATAATAGGGGACAATCTGCAGGTAATCAGTCACATAACGCATTTTACAATAAAATACAAAAATTAACACAAGCCCCCCCAAGATTGTCAATATCTTTGAACCATGTAATAATAATATCGATATGTAGGCTTATACGCATAAAAACAGTTTTTTTATTCGACCTGTGTGTGTTCTATTCTATTTTTTTCACATTTTTTTTACAATAGTGGATAGATCTACATAAGGGGATACTTTTGATTTTGAGGCGCTCCACATCTTTTTAAAATTTAGTCATATTTTAAAATGGCTAACATTCCATAACTTGGATAAGAATAACAATAATAACTAGCGGTTATTGCCACAGCAATATTTCAATCGTTCTGTTTTACGATATTACATGAGGCCCTAAATGTATTTCATTTTCTGAAAATGCGATGTTCGACTGAGCAGAGCAGATGGGTAACATATAATGTTATTATGTCCGAAGGGAGATATTTTGTTATTTTTTTTCATTTCTAATATAAAAAACAATTATTAAGGGTCATTAATATGAATATTGCAGTTTTAAAAGGAAGTATGTCCTCATAGTTATATCAAAAGATACAACAGAACACAACACATCAACAGAACACCAATGGTAATCGGATTTATGAATACATAGCCACTTTGTTTCATTATCAAAACGTGGTAGTGACGATAAACTCCACATTTATACTATTGTTGAAATGTAGTTTTGATATGCTATGTGGACAAAGCATACAGATTATGATCCGTCAGATCAATGCTTATTTTAGTTAGCACCATCCTGCAAGTAAATATTTAAAAAATGCGGGTGTTTTCTTCAGTTAGCATAATACTGCTTGTGAATATCTACTGGCCGTATCGACTTTCCGAGAGCAAGTCTATGTCAATCCAACATTTCATGAACTTGCACCCTCTATATTAGATAATGTGTATGCCAACTCTACATAGCATTATTCGGAACTAGCGATATATTCACCCTAGAGTTCCAATTTTTTCACACAAGATGCATATGGGTACAAAGAACAGCATGGAAAACAAAACTCAAATTTATGCTAACTCGAGTTAGCATGTTTATGCATGGAACCCTTCAATTTTAACTTCAAAATGCGGGTGGTATGATTGGAATATATCCGACTACTATACAAAAAAATGTTTGAACTCACCGATGTTTTGTAAAATTTAGAATGAAAGCGAACCCTCTCCCTTGTGGAATAAGCTCATGGAGAAAAGGTTATTTGAGGCTATTTGCTGAGTAAAATAGAAAAACTTATACAAGTCATGTATGTGGAAGTTATTCTAATTTAATCATCAAACATTCGCAAATCTAAGAGTCTAGATTGTATCATAAAATAGATACACTTACACAAGTCATGTATGTGGAACCCATTCTAGTTTTACCATGAAAAACATTCGAATACCTAAGAGCACATAATTATTGTATCACGTTTATGTGTATCATGTGATGTTCATATCAATTTAAAATATAAATATCAAAAGTATCTGAAACAGATACACTATAGTGTCCTTTCCTCCCCAGGATACGCGGACAATGGAGAGTATTGGAGATCCTGGTACGAGATGGAGGATTTCGAGGCTGAATGTGAGAGGCTGTGGGCCCAGGTGAAACCTCTGTACGAGCAGCTACATTTTTACGTGAGGAGGAAACTAATGGAGCGATATCCTGATAACCAGTTTCCAGATTCTGGTCATATTCCTGCACATATTCTGGGTATGAAACGACGACTTTGAAACCCTCAAAGCGCGGCAATAAAAATGTAAATTTTCACCCAATTGAAGTTGTGGGTCGCGAACTTCAAGTCTTCAAGTGGGTAAAATATACATTTCACAATCAAATTTTCTTCTTTGAAAGACAAATAAAAAGGGTAAAAACAACAACCATTTAACCGCCAAATTATTCAACTGAAATTTTCACCCACTTGAAGTTGTGTCTCGCTGACGCGATCCACAACTTCAAGTGAGTGAAAATCATTCAGATTTGACAAAATGGAGGTCAGCTATGTTCAGAAGCTGATTTGTAAAGTGATAGAAAAAGTTTAAAAAAAATATATATTCGGGACCCATTCGGCCGTTAAAGGGTTATTAAGGTATAATAATAGAGAATAATAGAGCAGCAATGTGTTAATTTGGGGGTCGGCTTGAGCCATTTGAGCCCTACTAGAGTCATCTGACCCTGTCATCAAGTAACCCTGGCACGGTCCATTTACGCCTCTACGGGTGAGCGTGTCCATTTACAATTAACCCTTTAACCCGCCGGTCCCAATTATATTCGATTTTTTTTAATATTAACACATTAAAATTCAACTTTTGAACATGTTATTAAAGATAAAACGTGACATCAATCAACAAGATTTCAAAATCGTTGATCTCCATTTGTCAAATCTGAATAATTTTCACCCACTTGTAGTTGTGGATCGCGTCAGCGAGACACAACTTCAAGTGGGTGGAAATTCAAATTAAATATTTCTGCGTTTAAAGAGTTAAAGACGAATATTCAGCAGTGCGTTATATATGCATAATAATGTTCTGTCTCAGTAGACTGTTAAAACCCACGGACGATGTTTGCAGTTTCATTGCTATGATTAAATCCACATAATCTCATTGAATAATAGTCGCATTAAAATATTAATAGCACCTCATAAGCATGATAAGATAAAGTCTCTATCCTTAAATTATTTTTATTATAAGACATCAAATTCACTGAACAAAACTGGCTAATCAAATGCATCCTATCCCCGGGTTGGGGTCGATTTTAATCATACAAATTTTTATTCGAGTACATTGTAATCGTAATCATATTTTTTTTTTTCTAATTGTGTACTCATAATTATAATCGTGATCCAGAAAAAAATATGACCTGTAATCGTAACCATAATCTTAATCGATATTCTAAAAGCACTTTAATCATGATTGTTTTTTGAGCATATATATTACAATAAATAATATTTCACTTTAACCTATTTTTATAATTATTAAGGTTTTTTAATTTAACTATTTTTAACAGCTTGGTAAACTTCACTTTAGGCCTATAATACTTTTTTCATAGAGCATAGAATTTCAAATATAGATAAATTATATTGTTAATTGGACAATTTATTGTATTGGTGTATTTTGATCGCCAGAATATACATGATAATGAATATGATTCACCATGAATAGACGCTACTGCATGGTCTACTCGGAAAACAGTTCTTAAACATTTTCCCAATATTGCACCCTTCTATTTTGATCACTCGACAATGTATGTATATATTATGTATATGTGTGAACATGTTTGTATGTATATATATGACATATAAGCGTATGTAGACATATAGGCCGGGTGTTTTCGCTCAGGCCCATGCGTAAATGCATATGGGCGGTTCTCAATAGGCGCGTAGAACAAGTGGGACATTTGGGTCCGTTTTTTTTTTAAATAAAAAACAACTTATTTACTTAGCAGATCGATTAAATCAATGATAATTAGTCATACAAATAAATTTGGAAGCTGAAAATGAAGAATAAATGTAAAAAATACGTGTTTTTTAGAATGTGAATAAAAGATGGGACCCATCTTTTATTTTCTTCCACTTGAAGTTGTGGATTGCGTCTTAAAATAGAAATATCCACTTTGTAATGTAATTCAGCACTTTAACATCCCATGCATCATGTTCCACAGTAGCACAATAAAATGTGTGATAATATTTGCCTACATGTATGTTCCTATGGGCTATTAAATTGATTGCACAGTTCGTGACTTCATAATCAAAACAGCCTTATTATTATTGATATTGAAATATAAACTTGTCCTAGATCTTACACGATCCTGACGATTATGGTGATTTTGCAGGAAATATGTGGGCACAGGATTGGAGCGCCCTTGAAACATTAGTGAGACCATATCCAGAGAAAGCTGGTATTGATGTCACAGATGAGATGGTCGCCCAGGTGAGAGGACCATCAACATTGAAGCGTTGAAATAGTTTCGTTTATACTATGCTGATCAGAGTTTTTCAATTTGAAATCATCATAAATGTCTTAGTTAGGTTTTTCTGATTCATATACGATCATTCTAAATATGTTTACTCTCACAATGCGGAGATCGACTTAAGACGTCAGATTCTGACGTCTACTGACGTCAGATTCTGACGTCTAAAGTCGAAACCGCGCTGTAAGGATTACTCCGTCACAATGACCTTTAGGAAATATCTTGGTAACCTAAGAACTCTACGAGCGCCTGACGAGTGGATGAGAAAACTCACTGAAAAATAACCTTTGAATTATCCGGCATCCCAGCAGACACAATACGTTGAATCAATGTTGACTTAACGTTGGTTCATTGTCGTATACGGTAGACCAACATTGATTCAACATATTGTGACTGCGATAGCATAAGGATAATAATAATTTGAAAGCATATGTTGTAAAAAGAAGAACTTGGACGTAGGCTAGATATAAATGTTGGACAACCGTCTGCGATGCGAGCCCAACAACACCATTGGTATTTTTTTGGCTGAAATACACCACCCGAACAAAAAATAATAATATTCTACCGCCGACCAATGAAAGAGTGAATCATCCTGCTACATAATAAGTTAGATGTATTCACCGCCGTCATTCAGTTGTTCCTCACATCGATAAACGCGACTATGCGGTCGTTTTTGATCCATTTTATTAGCCGATCAAATCACTGTTATATTGAGAATGAAATGAATGGTTAAACGTCCAACATTTGCAAATGTGTGGTCACAAATTAAACAAATATAACTTTTTTTTTCCCACATGAAGTTGTGGATCGCCGTAGCGAGATACAACTTCAAATGGATGAACATTTAGAGGATTTAATTTGGCTCTTCAAGGGGCCCAACACTTTAATGTGACTGCTATGTTTTCTTCTCTTGATATCAGGGATACACTGTGCTGGATATGTTTGTGTTGGCTGAGGATTTTTTCTTGTCTCTGGATCTTCTGGGAATGCCGCCGACTTTCTGGGAGCATTCCATGGTAGTCAAGCCGGACGATCGTGACGTCAACTGCCATGCGTCCGCGTGGGATTTCTACAACAGGCAAGACTTCCGGTGAGCTACAAGAGAAATCACTCCGTGTCTGGGCCCGTATTCTCGTACAAGTTGCGATATATCGTAGGCTTCTGATTGGTCGAGATGGCCATCTCGACCAATCAGAAGCCTACGATTTATCGTTATTTTTACGAGAATATGGACCTTGGTAGTCTGAGTTGACGTAACAACATTGGGTTAGCGACATAATTAGATAGCATAGCAAAACCTGTGTTTCTGTATGCTGATAGCCAGTGTACGCTGAGGTCAACAATTTCATGAAAAATGTGAGGGTAACCCTATTCAAATGATAAATTCACCCTTAAAGCCCGGGGCTTAAACCCTCGCGTTAAGACATTGTTCTAATAAGATGTGATCCCCCGCTGTGTCTAGGTCTTGGCACATGTAGCGAAGTCGTCTCTGCAGGTGACCCATCACGCGGTGACATGGGTCGCCCCGTGATTTTTAGCCATGTTTTACAAACTCATTAACCCTTAAAGCGTTGAATTGTTTTAAAAAAAATTTAGAGACCAAAGGGCTTTATTCAATTTGAAACCATCATAAGTGTCTTGGTTAGCTCTTTCTGATTCATTTGAATACCTATGTTATGGGTCTACGACCATTAGAAATATTGTTATTCCTACAGTGCGGGGATCGTCTTTAGTCGTCAGAATCTGACGTCTACAGACGTCAGATTCTGATGACTAAAGTCGATCCCCGCGCTGTAAGGGTTAATTTATTTTTGAGGTTCTGCGACCCGGGTTCGTCTCTGTAAAATTAAGGTCGCTCTGGTATGGCCAATTCTATAATATGGCCATGTACAGGCCACATGGGCATGGGACCGACATTAACCGAGGGTTAACCCTTACAGCGCAAGGATCGACTTTAGTCGTCAGAATCTGACGTCTGTAGACGTCAGATTCTGACGACTGAAGTCGATCCCCACACTGTAAGAGTAAAAATATTTATAATGGCCGTAGACCCACAACACAGGTATTCAAATGAATCAGAAAGAGCTAACTAAGACATTTATGATGATTTCAAATTGAAAAAAACCCTTTGGTCTCCATGGTTTAAAAAAATATTCAGCGCTTTAAGGGTTAATGTCTCGTGTTTGCTGGGTACAGTGATCAGGGCTATTCCATTTCTACAGGAAGTCTCAATCCCATGACAATCCCTTTATTTGTCGACGGAAATGACGTTTCCCATAATACTGCGTGTCAAGCTATAAGGCAGTATATGCTTACGTTACAGTGACAGTAAAACGTGACGGAGTAAGTGGGAGATGGGTTGACCTCATAGTACGTCTTGTAGTGAAATGTAGCAATAGCACAGGGCTTTAGTGTACTGGGCGGGGGCCCTAGGGTAGTGGTTAGCACCGCTGCCTTTCACGCCAGAGTCCGGGGTTCGGTTCCCGGTCTCGGCGGTTTGAAAGAAACAAAATTGTTTCTTCCCCATCCACGTGTGAAAGTTAGTATTGTGGGGAGCCTCCGTGACCGAGAGGTAGCGTGCTCGGCCTCAGCCCGCCAGGGCTCGAATTTCGAATCCTGTGTCTGGAGGACAGTGTCATCTCAATCATCTCACCATCCTCAGGAGGTTCTCCTGGCCCAGTTTAGCCTATATGTGCACAAAGGTGGCCTAAAGCCCGATTCATTTCATTTCATTTCTTTAGTGTACTTGACCTCGAACTACGAGAGGGCAGCCGATATTGGAATATTTATCAGGATAAAAAAGGGCGTGACTCCAAAATACCCCCTCCCCCCAACGAGTTGAGATTAAGACTGTTTCTTGGTGATACTAGAGACCTTATACTACAACTTGATGAACAAATCCGTCTGCCCTTTCGTAGTTCCAGGTTCGGCCACATATTGACACGAATGCCCTGCACTACAACATAAGTGCGAAAAATCCGTCTTTGGTGCATACTATTTGTTTAAGCAATTTTGCATTGAGCTACATCGTCATAAATCATGATGATGATGATTCATTACAGAACATGGTAACCCGATTATATTGGAATATTATGAATAAAAAAAATAATTTATCTACGATTCGGCTACTATAATGTGATCTCTATAATCATGATAATGTTTAGTAGCATCGCTGTCGAGTGAAGGAGTGAGGTTGAATCATTGATAACCACCCTCCGGATATACGCCAAGAACTTGGGTACGGTGTATCTGTCACTTCAAAAGGGCAAGCTGTAGGCCTACATTCTTCTATATCCGAGGGACGAAAGATTGTAATATGTATATCTAAAATATTCACCACATATTATCCTATGTTTTTTCAGTATCAAGCAGTGCACAGAAGTTAACCACAAATGGTTGAGTACTACTCACCATGAGATGGGCCACGTGGAGTACTTTCTCCAGTATATGAACCAGCCTGTCCAGTTTCGGGATGGCGCAAATCCAGGTTAAAACAATTTGATACTAGTATTACATGTAGGCATACGTGATCTAAATCCAGTTGGTGTTTCGTCCTTTTTATATCGTTATATCTTCCTCTAGTTTTATGTCGTAGGCTTCTGATTGGTCGAGATGGTCATCTCTACCAATCAGACGCCTACGATAATATCGAACATGTACGATAACATGGGCCAATGTATTATATTTTTGTATTTGTGTCAATTGCAAAACAAAATATGTTTATATAAAAAAATATGGGCCCAGTGTTGCTGACATTTCATTCCGAGTGAGAAAAGTTGTGTTCAAAACATATATTTTTAACAACACATTGAAACATAAGACATAAAATATACACAACCCATTTAGCTGTAAAATAGACATACATGTAGTACCTGCTTAAAATATCCTATCTATACGTTATATTAGGATTTAGGTTACTGGTGTGTCGTGTATGAAATAGGGAAAGTTTGAAAAGGGGCCTAGTTTCAAGTAGACCCCAAGCCTCCCACGTGCTCAATCCGGCCCTGTCAGAGCCGCCTTCAATTCAATTGTAATTCCATTTATTTGATTCGTGAATCTGTTTGTATTTTATATACTTTTACCGTCCGATTTATCCGTGCACAAACTATATCTGTACTCAAGATCTCCCCTCACGTATACTGAAAACTAACATGACTCCTACGTTTTATGTAACCCGGGAAATCAAATATTCATATTCATATTAATATACATGCTGTATAGACATGGATAATGTACAAAATTATATAATAATAGTTATTGACATAGAAAATGCTAGTTTTCTTGCAAAATATTTTCAGTTTCAAAAAATGCCTTCATAAAACCATTTTTACTTATTGATTTACACTAATTCATAAAATGATTTTATTTTGCAAAATACTGAGTCGCGTGTAAAATATCAACTGAAAGATCAGCGTGATAAACAATGCCATTTTTACCACTGCCGAAGGAGGTTACGTTTTTGGTCGTGTTGGCTTGTCTGTCAGCAGGATTACAGTTTCAAAAAATATCTTCATAAAACCATTTTTACTTATTGATTCACACTAATTCATAAAATGAATTTTTTTTGTAAAATACTGAGTGACGTATAAAATATCCACTGAAAGATCAGCGTGATAAACAAGGTCATTTTTATCACTGCCACAAGAGGTTAAGTTTTTGGTCGTGTTGGTTTGTCAGCAGGATTACATACACATATAAACGTAATGGACGTATTTGCATGGATCGATTCTGATCGAGCGTATGTCTTGTTATTCAATGATTTTCATTCAACATAAACATGTATGGCATGTGAGGAATAAAATGTCACGTTGGGTAACGATGTCATAAGTGTCGTCTTCTTATGGTAGAAGTATCGTGTGTCACTTACGTGGCATATAAGATCCTTCTACCACGAAAAAAAATACCAATAATTGGCGAGCTGATTTTTACAGGCTTTCACGAGGCTATTGGGGACGTGATGGATCTGTCTGTGAACACACCAGAGCATTTACATCTGATTGGACTCCTTCCTAACATAGAGGACTTTGACGATTCAGGTCAGTAGAAATGTTATATCAATGACAATTGGTTTAAGAACAACGCAATTTTGGTTATAATGCACAATCCTAAATCAATGTAATTCATTTAAAACTTGCCCGTTTTGTTTCAACGTAATTATAGTTTGTTTTAAACCATTTCTTTATCCTAATTTAATGTTATTTCCAACTATGCACTATGGGAAAATCCTTCTCGACTTTTAATGACTGTCCCATATTACTGGTTGTATGCTGTACATAGTCGTAGTCAATAGTGGGATTACTCAACTATTTATTTGTTGCAATAATTCGAAGCTACCATTCCTGATGCAATTGTCAACCTCAGGTTACCGAAAATAACTTTTTGTTAAAAATATACCTTTCTTCACATTGACACGTTGTACTTTACTTTAAATCTCCACCTGCACGTTTGAAAAAAAATCGTGAAAAATACTGCTGACAAATAGCACACAATGTACATTTATTAGGACTCTATATTGGTTTAACACTTAAAGCGCTAAATTAAATACTTTAAATTTTCAGCCACTTCAAGTTGTGTCTCGCTACCGCGACAGACAACTTCAAGTGGATGCAAATTACTCGTATATGTTTTTTTTGAAAACACACATTTGCAAATTTTGATTTTTAAACATACACTTTGCTCCCAATAACTGCGATTTCCTGTAAAGGTTGACGTAGAGGTCAACGTTGTTCTTGTTAGCTGCACGATCTTGTCAGCATGCATTCTATCTATACTTATGATCTATAATTTCCGCACAGAGAGTGACTTGAACTATCTAATGGGCATGGGATTGTCCAAGCTGGCGTTCCTCCCATTCGGCTATCTGATTGACCAGTGGAGATGGGAAGTTTTTGACGGTTCGAGTCCGAGAGAAACATATAACGCTGATTGGTGGGATGCTAGGTAAGTGTGTTAACTCTTAAATTGCTGATTATTTCTGTATACACAATAGAAACCAAAGGGTTTTTTCATTTTGAAATCATCATAAATGTCTTAGTCAGCTTTTTCTGATTAATTTGAATACCTATGTTATGGGTCTGCGGCAACTATCAATATTTTTCCTCTTTCAGTCGGAATATGACGTCTACAGACGTAAAATTCTGACGATTAAATTCGGTCCCCGCGCTGAAAAGGTTCCTATTTATCCATAAAGCCATAAACTTGATAATTGAAGTTTTTCAACAATTTTTGTCCACTTGAAGCGGAGTAGCGCCATCGCGACATAGCTTGAAGTGGGGAGAACTAGTTAGATATGTTACAACATATTTGCAATATTAAAAAAAAGTGATTCTCTACTGTGTAGATGCAAGTGTATCATAAAAACGATAATTAGGTTAAAGCTATGGACCACCCTACATGTATTTTTCTGGTTGTGCCCCTGTTGCCTCTATCTCTGTAATCAGCGTGGTGCTTTCTGGGTATAGATTTGTCCCGCTGTTCTTACACATTGGACTACTCCCTTAATAAGTCGTGCTATTCAATCAAAACATTTCACAATTTATTTTAATCTGCAACACATAATTTATTAAATTCACGCACTTGCAGTCGTGTTTCGCTGCCTCCATTTACAACTTTAAATTGCAACATTACACTCATATAAAACCCTATTTACAATTACTACGTACGGTCTTATGAGACCATATGATACCATCATGGCATCAACATGATTAAAACAGCTAGTCAGATAACTGATTTGGTTTTGTCACAATCTGTTTACAACTCTAAGTGTATTATTTTAGGTGTAAGTACCAAGGTGTGTCGCCACCTGTGACCAGAAGCGGGGGTGACGATTTCGATCCCGGTGCTAAGTATCACGTACCAGCCAATACTCCATATATCAGGTATATATAAATCATGAGTACCACGTACCTGCCAGAGATACATATAGTTATCAGGTGTTATCAGCTGTTATACATATAGTTATCAGGTGATGCTTAAAATAATAGTTGCCGCATGCATGCTATTATAAGAGTCATATCAGTACTGCTCTGCAACGTCGAAAGCAGTAACTTGCATTTTGACTATGCACGGCAGAGATAAAAAATGCATAAAATAATATATACCACCCACGTACCTGCCAATACCGTATAATCAATTAAAACTGTATGAAATAAGAAGTACCTGCATAATGATATCAATAATGTTTCAGAAATTGATACATTTTAATACCACGTACCATATTATAGAAATCAATATAAACCTATCATGTAATAGTGCATGATATAACAAGTACCACGCAGCAATAACGTGAGTGGTTTTATAAACAACGTGTTTTTTGTAACCTTATATAATTTTTATCTAAACATTAAAAAATAAAGAGATTTAAATAAGAGAACCTCCTTCATTAACTTTTAATAATAATAATAATAATAATAATAATAATATCTTTATTTCAAGAGGGTAAACCCAATGAGCATTCACCCATCTTCCTTCGGGCCCTCAAAACATTATATATACAAAATACATTATATATACAAAATACATGACATGGATATAAACAGAAAAAAATATTTATAGTATGTACAGACAAACATGATGAACGCAGTTCTTGACTATATACGTTAAAGGTAGTTAGCTTAGATATATATTTTATTGACATGGTTAGTTGGAAGTAATCACATACAGAATTGAAATATTAGGTGGCATTGCAATACAATAGTTTATACGAGTGATAAACTGTGTGAGTGACATAATTCCACTGAGCAGACAGGTAAGAGGTCCAAAATTGGTTCAATGTTAGAAAAACGTCTGAGACACCGAGATGACATTAAATCAATGTTTGGACGAACATGGAACCTGACACCCGGGGTACGTAAGTTACGTACTCAGGGTGACATTCGCTGTTACCGTAGCTATGTATATATATATATATTTTTACATTTTTTTATTTCAAAAACTATGTATCTATACTTTCAGCTTTAAGTTTCTACTACATTGAATAGTGATAGGTAATGTTATTTTTCACAGGTATTTTATCAGTCACATCCTGCAGTTCCAGTTCCACGAGGCTTTATGTGAGGCCGCTGGCTGGGACGGACCTCTCCACAGATGTGACATCTATGGATCTACCGAGGCCGGTCAACTCATAGGGTAAGTGGCATCGCGTGTTCTTATTTTAGAATAAAATGGTAGCTCCTGTGTCGTTATGATATTCAGTCGAATTAGATTATTGTAAAACTTACACTTCATCCACCAAACATTTCGTTTTTTTTAAATTCACCGAAAGCTGCGAATTGAATCAACTTAATTAACTGTGAGGTGCGAATTGCTAACGCAATTCGCACCTCACAGTAAATTAAAATAAATTCACTGACCTTCAAAAGACTCTTGTGTAATAAAATCGTAGCTTCTAAACCCCTGATATTAATAGATAGTGGCCAGGGGCAGACCCAGGAGGGGGAGGAGGCAAATCTCAGCTGATAACGCCAGTTATGGACTCCGACTGAGAAAACTGTGTGTGTCAAATATTGATTTTATAGTATTTACAGGCGATTGAGTTGGTAAAAGGGTGGGGGGTCGTGACCCCTTAACCTCACCTCTCTGGATCCTCCATGGTAGCCTTTTCTATCGTGTGACTTTCCTGTTCGTGTAAATGACGCTCATATGCGGCACCAGCAGGTAAATGGCTGAACTGAACACTTACATATGATTACTTTTTTTTGTATAATCAGGCATTTCGTTTGAAGGATTACGTTAAACTGTCGTTTTTGATAACGCATCGACTCTAAAACATCTTAGTAATTTCAATCATGGCGCGTTACATACGCTTTTAACAATACATGTGTCCGAATTCATCGAAAATAATATTACATTTCACAATTTATTACATTTCCGTTCAGATCTATAGTTTCAGAAAATATTTTACTGATCGAACTAAATAATCTTAACCAATTACAGGGTACACCAGAATGTAGAACAGTATATGCTTTGAATTTAGTCGTCGTCACTGTCTTATCCTAATAAACATTCATCTAATCTTTATCGGGAGGAAAATTATAATACTTTTTTTTTACGTTTTTTAAATCAGGATCTTTAAAGCTGTAGTCTTTGTCTAACTAATGACGCTTTATTGATTAATGTCGTGAATGTCGAAACAATTCCTCATTTGTCAGTGCGGATTGCAATTTCAATATTTATTTTATTGCGTTTTGCAATGATAATTATGTATAATTTATTGTATATTTTCTGACAGAGATATGATGGCACTTGGTTCATCCAGACCATGGCCTGATGCATTGGAAGCCATTACTGGTGTCAGAGACATGACTGCTGAACCACTCGTAGAGTTCTTCTCGGTAAAATGGAATGGGCGAGAAACTGTACATTATTTGAAGAGAAGACCGAGGCGAAGCCTTGGGCTTCTCTTCAAATAGTGTACAGTTTCGGGTCCATGATTCTCTAATTTAAAATACTTGTTTTGTTTTTGAAAAATGGTTTATTCTGTTAATCAGAGTAGGCTCCTCAGGATATTTATCAATCAATCAATCAATCATATTTATAAAACTGTACATGTTTTCTGTACAATCAATAACAACAAAATAAAAGGTACACTCTTCATACAATTTTTATTCATAAGTGTACATTACGGGAAATAATGTACACTTCTAACAATTATAACAATTTATCATAAAAATAATCTCTTGTTTAACAAAGTGAATGAATGCGGCTTTTTAAGCTGTGCTGTACGTACGACTTGTAGGTAGTTTCACGAAATAAGTGATATGCCTTACTTTTCACCTTACGTGGCCTGGTGGTAGAGTGGTAGCGGTAAAATGAAACACAAATCTTAAAATACAATGTTTAAGTTACACACTTATCTATATTACCCGCTTGTATGGTCAGAGTACGCGCATCGTTTCTTAGAATTACAAGATTGTGAGATACACTTATTAATTAGTTCACATTTTCACAGAGAATGATGATTCACAGGATCTTATGATTGAAAACTCTGCATTATATAGAACAGCATAGTAATTATATTCCAAATAAAACGCATTTACCGCAATTCGGCATGTTGAACAGCAAACTGTTCACTCACCACTACATGCACGCCACAAAAAGTAATGTTTTTAAATCTATTTTTCAGCCCCTCCTGGAATGGTTGGCGGAGGAGAACCTTGGTGAGGATACGACATGGACTGACCAGTGTCCAGATGGCGTAATAGAAAACTAACTCAATTAACAATAACCACTCTACTAACAACACAACACTAGTTCTCGTGATCTATTCGAAGCCTAGAAAGTGTTGGCCATTGCTCAGCGACATACGATGGCCGGAGAAAGTGGCCACACATTAAACCAACATTGGCTAAATATTTATCATGTCTAGTTTTTCATTCATTCAGCGTTTCGAGTCAAAGATTATTTTTTATCAATATTTAAAACGCACCTTGTAGATATATGCCTTGACCTTTTCTGGGCGGAGATCGACTTTAGACGATCTCCGCACTGAAAGAATTTATATATTTATAATGGCCGCAGACGCATAACATAGGTTTTCAAAAGAAGCGGAAAGAGCTAACTAAAACACTTATGATGATTTTAATTTGAACAAACTCATTTGATCTCCATGGTTTAAACAAAAATATTTCAGCGTTGTAAGGGTTAGACTCCCCGATTGGTTAACAACAAGAAACTGAATTATTCAGTTGGGTCTCATTCCTATATTAACCCTTAAATCGCTAAATTAATTTGTAAAAACACATTGCAACCAAAGGGTGTTTTTTAATACGAATTCATCATAAATGTCTTAGTCAGCTCTTTCTGATTCTTTTGAATACCTATGTTATGGGTCTACGACCAATAAAAATATTTTTAATTTTGCAGTGCGGGGATCGACTTTAGTCGTCAGAATCTGACGTTTACAGACGTCAGATTCTGACTAAAGTCGGTCCCCGCGCTGTAAGGGTTAACGTTATGTTTCTTTCACTCAAATAAATAAGTTTCAGCGATAGCTCTGCACACGACCGAAACATTATTTTGCATGCTGTGGATCTGGTAATATTCACGACGTTTTAATTTTCGTGAATTTCGCAAGGGGGGCAGATTCGCGAATTCAAGAATCAATATCACACATTCAGCCAACAGCTATCACAACATATTTGAAGAACATTACTTTTTTCTAATGTTTACACTGTTTAAAAAATGACAAAACATCACCCTAAATGTTTCAATATATTAGTAAATATTTTATAATACCACTTGATGGAAAGCTTATAAATATTAGAATTAAATAAAGCTTTTTTTTCATTGGTTTGAAATTGTTATATCGCATCTTTATTAATATTTTACTGAGACCTTTCGTTAATATAAATTTTATTAAAAATTGTGTGGAAAAGTTTTGAGAAAAATTGTAGCTTGACAAACCACTTTTACAAAGCTGTTTGTATGTCTGCGACGAAGATCCAGCTCCACAACAAAATCGGGCTCCTAAACTTAGCCTTCATCAAATGATAATATCTAAATGTAATATTTTGCATTACTTCGAGTTTAGTTTTTCAGAAAGATAATATTTTCCTTCATGTCAGTTGAGAAAAAGCGACATCTGCACAATTCGAGGTCCATATGACATATAATCGGGCTTCATTCATATATGTCATCCGTATGCCGTTCGAATCCGTATGTTATCCGTATAGCGATCTGGCAATGTCCGCATGGCAAGAAAATGATCCATGGGTTTTATTACAAACACGAAATGAATTATTGCTGACATGTATTAGCATTGGATACGATTACATACATGTACGGCATTAGCCTACACTGTACAGGTGCATACGATTAGCACTATATTACACGGAACCCTTCTTGCTGAATTGTATGCTGTCATTTTTCGTCATTTGAAGCTGGAATTGCTAACGCAATCTCCAGCTTCAAATGAAGAAAATATGTGTTTATGAAAACATAGACATAACACAATTTGAATTACATAGATTTTATTAACTGTGCATCTACCACTAACTATCTGATCAATTTCAATGATAATTTATTTTTTCCTTGAAACATATTTAAAGCCGCAAATGTACGGTTGCAGCACTACAAGGGTTAGGGTTCCTTTTTAAAATCATTACACTCTAAGCTTCCAGTGTCCTACACGATAATGTTATGTACCATAACCTTTCGTGTGATCAATATTCACGAACCATGATACCTTAGTAATCACTTTTTCATTAAGTGATTCATTGATTGATTCATTGAAGTTCAAAGTGACGCTACAATTATGCTGCATCCAATTCTTTCTGAATCGGTTTGAGGTTACTCATTGGCTCAACAAAACTAGTATGCGTTAAAAAATGATCACATTGGTTGCAGTTTGCCTCCATTGATTCGACACTACACCACTCAACTGAAAACAATTTTAAAATATGTTATTCGCACTTGTCAGCCTTTCATATCTGTGCTTGAACCCTTCAGTACTATTACCAAGCAACCCCAGAAGAGTTCTCCAGGGGTTGCATGGTAAAAGTACTGAAGGGTTCCTTCTATAGAACCTATACTGCTTAGAGGCAAGTGTAAATTAGGATGGACACCCGTACTGTTGATAAGACGTGAGCCAAGAGAGGAAACGTCATGTACACACATGTATTCTGATGCGGGTGCGTACTACCCACTTATAATGTATTCTGCCCCGTGCGTTATATAACAAATTATCAGTCAGATTCCGCAATACAAAATAGATAGTGACCTTCTATCTCTTCTAAGATTTTAGATGGCCGCTTAGGAGCTCAAAATCCTCTAATTTGAGTGGGCCCTTCAGCTGTTCAGCGAAAAACGATTTATTGAATAAATAAATGCCATTGTCATACGGTGTGTGTGTTGTGGGTAGTGTCACGCGGAAATTATAGGATAAACCGACCACGCAATAACCTCGATATCCGGTTGTGGTTCCACAAGCCATTTTCAAAATATAACTGGTGTAATTCACTGATTCCTCGTGTGCTAATATATCATACACATTGTGAAATCCACGTTACCGCAATTTCCTGCCGAACCGTATAATTATTATTAATTATATATAATAATATAATTACTATTAATATATATAATTGTATAATTACTATTAATATATATAACTGTAAAAAAATATATTTATCAATTATTATTATAATATCTGCCCATAAATATGTATTGAATAAATAAATGTGATTGCCATAGGGTGGGTGTGCTTTGGGTTCGCGTTACGCGGAATTTCAAGCATGACCAGGTCAAATGATAATTATCTCTTTTTTCCTGTTGTGGTTACACAAACCATTTTCAAGATATGACTGGTGTAATTCTTCTGTATTGTTGTCTGCTCCAACTCAGCAAAAAATGCACCATAACTGACCAGGATCTGTACGACAATGTGAAATCTGCAATACGCGATGTGTCTGTAATGAAGAAAAAGACACTGTGCAGTCAGTATGGCAAAAATGATGGCCCAAC